>PVJA010011559.1:0-44577 GCA_004027025.1 Myocastor coypus
TGATTAGTATGAAAATCAGAGATTTTCTTTTGGTTATCTCATGGTGGAGATTAAATCAAATCCTTGGATATTTATACCTATTGATATGGTGTTCACAAGAAAATTATGAAAGAAGGACAAATATTTGAGAATACTATATATGAGTTTGTTATAAGCTATCCCAAAGAATAATATATCATCAACGGCAATAGTAAAACTAGAAGAGACAATGTGATTTCTAACAAGAACAATTAGGTTAATCAATATAAAAGAAAATAATGGGCACAAAATTAGAAGAAAAAGAAATCAAGGTGGAAAGGAAAGTGGAAAATACATTGTGAAGATGATCAATTTTAAGTGACAATTCTGTTCAGTTCAATAAGTCTTGTCATAATTATTGACTGCTAGATTTACCAATATTATAACCATAGACAATATTCAGTAGAACATTTTTGGATGTAAGTGAAGAAATACTGATTTTAGGTAAATTCTAGAAGGAACATTATATCAGTGACACTGATTTAGAACTATTTTTCAGAGTTTACCTATAAATAAGGAAAGTAGATATTTGATCTTTTCCTTAATCTTCACTTTATTTTCTAAATTTGAATATAGGAAATATGACTGTTCATATAAACAATGATGGAAATGATTGAATAAATTTAAATTCATGATTTAGGAAAGGTGAAAAGCTATAATGATGCATTGTCTAAAATGGAATTTTATGAACACAAGTGATAAGTTACAACGGCAATTTGATACATATCGTTGGATTATTTTTGCTAGTGCTTGACTTTGGAGAAGAGAATTATAATATGAGCACATTTGATATAGGACTATAATAATGTGATTAAACAAAGTTTTAGAGAAGCACTATGGAATTAATAAATATTAGTGATCTTGCTTGTCAAAACTATGTGCTTTCTTTAGGTAAAATTATGTCCAGTCAGAGGTAGAATATGAAGAGAAATAACTTACTGTTAGTCTTGCTTATTTTTCATTTTATCAGTATATGTAAAAAGACAAACTGGTTCAAAACCACATACACAGTAAATGTTGACGATAAATATAACAGTTACATAGGAAATAGAAGATTCAAGTAAAATTGAGCAGAAAATGTTTATTTACCAATGGGCTAGTGTTATTAATGTTTCTAGCTAACAAATCTCAAAAAGTTCCACATAGAGATACAATAGACAGAGTAAGAAGATAACTCTAGAATTGGAAAAAAAATACATGACTACTATTCCTGAGAAAGAATAATAGCTCTTGAATATATAAAGAACTAAAAAAGGTGGACCTACCAGGAGTAAGCCATGGGACCTTCAGCCAGTGGAGTGCATCAGGCCCCTTCTACCTCTGTGGATGTACCAGAAATGAGCCATTGGACAGGCAGCAAGCAGGGCCTAGCAGTCCACTTGGACTGGGCTCAGTTGTAGAGAGCCAACCACAGCAACCAGACACAAGCCAGGCCTGGCCAGTTGAACTCAAGCTCAGCAGATCTAGACCCAATGAGCTGAGGTGTAGTGCTTGGCCCAGCTGAGCCCAGACCTAGGCCCAGACCTACAGGGGCATCCTCACTCCACAGAAGTGCATCAGGTAAGTGGGTGGCAGCAAGTAACTGGGTAGAAGTGGGCTATGGGTGAAAGACTCCAGGTACATAAAGGGAAAGTGCCCACATGGAATTCAGAGGAACTAATTTAAAAACAAATTCCCAATTTGAGATCTACTTTGTTGTATAGTTATAATGTTTGTTTCTATGGTCTAAAGTATAAACCCATTAGCTACAAAAGTCTGCCACTTTCCTAATTTCAATAGTTGTTATTAGTATTGCTAATTACACTACTGTAAATAGGAACGACATGTTCTCCCTTAGCTAATAACATCAGAAGGTTCTTGGGGAAGAACATAACCAAAGCCCTACACTGAAGGATAGAGAACAGCGCTAAACAGAAAGCAGTATCTCACTGTCAATCAAAAGAAGGTAAAATTTTGAGACATATGCAAAATAAGAATCCCTGACACAGAAGAGATACTAAAAAACAGACTCCTTACAAGGAGGCTCTGACTGCAGTGATAGAGCTACCTACTATTAAACTTGCACAAAAATGTGTCACAAAAATCAAACTAAAAAATTCTCTCCAAAATGGAAAATGATAAAATAAAGAATAAAAAGTCAATCTCAAGTTCGGAGCCCACTCAGAACAAACCCAGGAGACATCAGCATAGAAGAAATCGGAAGCCACACACCTGAATACTCTCAAATAGTAGCAATTCATATAAACAAAAAGTGTTAGAAGGATATAGAGGAAATTAGATCAGATATTTTTTCACAGGTAAAAAAGAAATGATCATTATAATGAAATAATTACTAAATAATTTCTAAAGACATTGACTAAAATGAAGAACAATAGAAACATGGCAGAAATTGGATGAACAATACAAAAAATAAATAGAATGACTGAAGCAGATAACAAAGCACGTTGAAATTAAAAACTTCATTAAAAGTTAGAAAAACTATTGGAGTGTAATTGAAGATAGACTTTCAGACCTTGAAGACCCCGTTACAGTTAGGGAAAAAGTAAGGAAAGATTCTTTAGAACAGCTAGGATCCAGGAAATAATAATTCAGCAGCTTCAGGATGATGCAAAATGAACAACATAAGTGTAATAGTCATCAGCGAGAAAGGAGACAACACAAACAACATAAAAAGAATATCGGTAGAAGTAATAGCAGAAAACTTCCCAGATATGGGAAAATAATCTCACATTCTGGTGCATATAAAACTTCAAATAATAACAAATTAGTTAAAATTACACCCAGATATATATTAATCAAGGTCTCAGTAATTAAACATATGAACATACTAAAAGCTGCTACAGAAAAGAAACAGATCATATTTAAAGGAAAACCTATCAAAGTAACAGTAGATTTTATGTCACAAATCGTAAAGTTAAAAAGAGCACAGAGTGAAGTACTTGAAATCCTATAAGAAAACAAATTCCAACCCAGATAGATATATCCTGCAATTATTTTTTTTTTCAAATTCAGTGGAGAAGTGATATACTTTCATGATATAGAATGACTAAAGAAATTCAAGATGAACAGACCAACCTTACACAGAATACTAAGACATTCTAGTAAGGGATTCAAATGCCCACAATTCCAAGAGCAACAACAGAAAGAACAATCCCAACAGGGCAAAAGATTAAATGCAGGAGAAATGTAAGGAACCAAAAGCAGGAAAATAACACTGACAAAGGTTTAAGTCAATACATATTAATTATAATCACTATTGAAATGAACTGAATTCACCAATTAAAAGAAATACACTAGCAGAGTGGATTAAGGAACAAAATAAAAAAAATATGTTGTTTAGAAAAAACACATTGAAAACAAAGAAATTCATAGGCTGAATGTCAAAGGATGGAAAACACTACTTCATACTCCAGGAACTCAGAAAAAAGAAGGGGGAGCTACTCTGTTGGCAGACAACCTGAACTTAGAACCAAGGATGATCTAACAAAATGAACAAGTTCACTATGTACTCATTAGAGAATAAGTTCAAGAGATAACAGTCATAAATATATACATACCAAATAAGGGAGCACCCAATTATATAAGACTAATTTTAAAGAACATAAAAACTCTAATGAGCAATATCACCATCTTCACAGGAGACCTTAGCACCCCTTATCTCAAAAAGATAGGTCAAGCAGACAAAATATTAACAAAGAATAGTAAGACTGAACTAAACTTTAGAAAAAAAGATGGGTTCAGTGAATTTATACAGAGTGTTTCACCCAATAGCTGAATACATTCTTTTCAAGTGCACATGGAAGTTTTCTAAAATAGACCACATTAATCTATTGATCATGTTTAAGTATATGAAAGAAAACAGAAATTATCCCATGCATATTTTCGGACCACAACACCACGACACTGGAAATTAATTAAAAAGGAAAACAAAAATCACAAAAATGTACGGAAATTGAATAAAACATTTCGCGACAGTGAGTGAGTTATAGATGAAATTAAACAAGAAATTAAAGAATATTTGCAATCTAATGAAAATTCAAACAGAAATTCCTGGAATTTTTGTGATGCAATGAAATAAATTCTCAGGAAGATTTACAGCAGTGAACTCACACGTTAGGGAAACAGAGCAAAACAAGTAAATACCCCAATGCTACACCTCAAGCTTGTAGAAAAAGAAAAGCAAATTAATTCAACCCCAAGGATTCAAGAAAATTATAAAAATTAGAAAAGACATTAATGAAATTGAGACAAGAAAATAATACACAGATTTAATGAATCAAAAATCTGGTTCTCTGCAAGATTAAATAAAATTGATTAAACCATTAGCCAATTTCTTCAAAAATAGGAAAGAAAATACTCAAATTGAAGCAATAAGGAATGAAAATAGAGACACTGCTACAGGCCTCAAGGAAATTCAGAAGATCACCAATAACTATTTTGAAAATCTTTACTTTGTCAGGATCAAAACCACCAAAGAAATGTACAGATTTCTAGATATGTCTATATTGCCAACACTCAAACGAGAAGCTATAAGAGCTCTTAATAATCCAATAAAAGCCAATGTAATTGAAAATTTGACTTAAAAATGTACCAACAAAGAAAATCCCTGGTCTTGACGATTTCACAGCTGAATTCTACAAGAAATTTAGAGAAGAATTAATCCCAACACTCCTCAAACTCTTCAATGATATTGAAAAGGAAGCAATACTCCCCAAATTTTTCACAGTGGCTAGTTTTATACTGATACCAAAACCAGAGAAACTTCCAACCAATAAAGAAACTACATGCCAATATCACCCATGAAAATAGATGCAAATATTCTCAATAAAATACTAACAAATAGAATACAGCAAGTCATCAAACAGATTATACAGCACAACTAGATAGGATTTATCCCAGAGAGACAAGGATGATTCAACATGTGCAAACCTATAAATGTAACACACTATATCAATAGAGTACAATCAAAAAGCCACATGATCATCTCAATTGATGAAGAAAAGGCTTTTGACAAAGTCCAGCACTCATTCATAATCAAAGCCCTACAGAAAATTGGAATAGATGTCCTGTACTCCAACCTGATAAAAGCCATCTATGACAAATTAACAACCAACATAATTCTAAATGGAGAAAAACTGAAAGCATTTACTCTCAAATCAGGTAAAAGACAGGAATGTTCTCTGTTACCACTATTCAATTGGTTGTGGGATCATTAGCTAGAGCCATCAGACAAAAGAGAGAAATAGAAGAAATAAGACTACATAAAGAAGTATAACTATTATTGTTTACAGATGCCATGGTACTCTATTAGGAAGACACAAAAAAAACTCCACCAAGAAGTTCTTAGAAATGATAAACAAATTCAGTAGCATAGTAGGATACAGAGTCAACTCACAAAACTCAACAGCATTCCTCTACATAGATAACAAAGTTACTGAGAAAGAAATTAGAGAAACAATACTCTTCACAATAGGATTCAAAACATTAAATAGTGGACCGGGGAAATAGCTTGGTACAGTAAGTGCATACCTGGCAAGCACAAGGTCCTGAGTTCAATCCCCAGTATTGAAAAAAAAAAAACTTAAGAATTAATCTAACAAAGAAGGTAAAAGATGTATACAATGAAAATTATAACCATCTAAAAAGAGATCAAAGAAGATTTCAGAAAATGGAAAGATATTCCTTGCTCTATGATAGAAAGATCTAACATTGTAAAATGATCTTACTCCCAATTTGTTATACACATTTCACATACTCGTCATCAAAATACTGTCAATATGCCTCACAAATCTAGAGAAAATATTCTTCAAATTTGTTTGGAACCAGAAAAGACCTAAAATAGCAAAGGCTATCTTGGCAACAAAATGAAGGCAAAACACATTACGTTCCCTGACTTGAAATTATACTACAAAACTACTGTGCTAAAAAAAAAAATAAATAACAGACCCAAGGATCAATGGAATTTAATGGAGGATACAAATACAACTATAAAACACACTAAACCATCTTATCTTTGGCAAAGGTACCAAACTTGTTCACCAGAGGAAAGATACCTGTTTAACAGATAGTACTGGAAAAACTCAGTCTCCACATGTAAAAAATTAAAACTAGATCTGGGTGTGCTGCCATGCCCTAATCTAAAGTCAAAATTGATTAAAGATCTAAGCATTGAAACAGAAACACTAAATGCCCTGGAAGAAAAATAGGTGAAATCCTTAAAGACAGGAGTAAGCAGATAGTTCATGAACAAAAATCTAACTGCTCAGGAAATACTTCAAAGAACCAAAGACTGGGAACTCATCTTATTGAGAATCCTTTGTATGTCAAAAGAAATCAAGAGAGTGAAAAGACTGCCCACAAATTTGAAAAAAATCATAACCATCTATCACTCAGATAAAGGACTTTTATCTAATTTATGTGAAAGACCAAAAATTAGTTGGCACCCAAAATTTAAATACCCAATCCAAAAATGGGCATATGAAATGAATATACTCTTCTTAGAGGATGAAATATAAATGATGAATAAATATATGAAAAATGTTACACAGTATTGGCCATTCAAGAAATTCAAATGAAAACAACATTGAAATACCATCTCACCACAGAAAGAATGACTATCATAAATAAGTCAACTAATAACAGCTGTTGCAGATACTTTGGGTAAAG
Organism: Myocastor coypus; assembly: GCA_004027025.1. NCBI lineage: Eukaryota > Metazoa > Chordata > Mammalia > Rodentia > Myocastoridae > Myocastor > Myocastor coypus. The sequence goes on from PVJA010011559.1 coordinate 6,685, forward strand.
GAACTTTTCTCAAATGTTTGTGGGAATGTAGACTGGTACAATCACTATGGAAATCATTGTGGAGACTTCTCAATAACTGGAACTGAAAGTCCTATTCAATCCAGCTATTCCCCATCTTTTTTTTTTCCCATAAGAATTGAAAATATCAGACCAATAGTGATATATGTACACCCATACATATAGCAGCATAATTTTCATAGCCAAATCTTTGAAACAATCAAAATGTCCATCACTTGAGGAATACATGAGAAAGATGTAGTAATTTTATACAATGAAGTGCTGCTCAGCTATAAAGGGAGGCAATCATAGCCATAGGTAAGTGGATGCAACTAGAGACTATACTCATTCTCATACTAATACTCATACTCTGAAATAAATCAGAACCACATGAGTAAATATCATATTATTCTCCTAAGGTAAGAACCTGAAAGAATAAACAAAACCTGAAAGGTGTAACAGGTATAGTAAAATGGAAAGAAACTGAATTTAAGGATTAAACAATGAAGAGGAGAGAAAAAAAAGGACAGGAAAAAATGAAGGGAGAAAATTATGCATATATATGTACATGTATGTATATGTATATATATGATGTCTGAGATATTATAGTATTTTATTAGTTATTTGAAAATACCATTTAATGTTTAGATTTTTCACCTTGACTAACTCTTTATGCTGCTATCTGTGATCTAAGTAACTACATCAAGGACAGCAATGTGTAATATAAAATCCATGTTCAAACACTTCTCATCTTGGCCTTGTAAATGTGTACTGTTTCTAATATTTTATCAATCATTATACTCTCTTTGAGAATTTTTTAGAGAGATAGGGAAAAAACTAAGATTTCTGAAAGCAAGTGTTAATATTCAATTGTTTGTCCAGCTTGCATAGTTATACCTGTTAATCTAAGCAATAATCTGACATTAAAAATAGATATTATAAGAACCACTGTTAATTAGCTATTTCTGTTAAAACGTATTGGTGCATGTTATCCTATTTCTATCATGTTTTGTATCTGTTATTGATTCTGTTTTTACACTTGAAAAATAAAATAAAATAAAATTTCATAAAAGAAGGAAAAAAATTGTACCTCCCACAAATAAATGACCCAGTTTTTTTTTTTAAAAAAAGCAGGTAAGTAAAATAAAAAGACCCTTGTTTGAATAAGTACTACTGACAAATTAACACATGAAGAAATGTTTGGCGTTGCTGGCCTATAGAGAAATGCAAATACAAACAACACAGGTAACAACTGAGCCAAACAAGAGTGATTTTCGTCAAGAGATCAAATAACTGAAAAATCTATTGAAGTTTTGCAGAAGAAAGAACCACTCTACATTGCTGTTTGGAAATCAATGTTTTAGATCATGCATGGAAATTGCTATGGATATTTCTCAAAAAAAAACCTGAAACTAAATATTCCATTTTACTTAGCAATACCCTTTCAGTTATTTTATAAAATACATGAGCACATACATGTAGTGATATGAATTATACTTACACATGCATGCCCGTACTAAAACAGCAAAGTTCATAGCATAACCTTGGAAACAGCCTATATGTCAACCAACAAATGCATGGATAAAGAAAATATTGTTCACACAATGTGCCAGAACTCTGTCATAAAGAAAAACAAGAGTCCATAGTAGGAAAATGAATACATCTTCAGACCATAATACTAAGTGAAATAAATCAGACTCACTAGCTTGTATTGGGGACTCAAGATACAAATAAAGTGCAAAGTAAAGATAAGAGGAAGAAGGAGGTACATTTTTCTCAGATGGGAAGGAAACTATGAGATATAGGGAAGAGAGAGAGAGAGAGAGAGAGAGAGAGAGAGAGAGAGAGAGAGAGAGAGAGAGAGAGAGATTGTCATTACGGGTAACAACACTTCAGGAGTGACTGCGGAAGTTCTAGCCATATCAGGAAAGAATATTGTAGAGATTTGTTGATGTCTTGGTAGTCTCTAGAAGGAAAAAGATAAGAGGATTCAGAAAATAAAGGTAAGAGGTAATAGCTGAGGTCAGATGTTGGACCAAGCCTGATAGACAAAGGCCCCTCAAAGAGTAGTAGGGGCATTTATTTATACTTTTACAAAGGGCCAAGACAGATGATGACCTGGCAATTGATAGCCCACAATGTCCAGGCAGGATGTTTTCCACAAGAATGAGGTAGTTTAACTGCTTTAGGCAGTAAGGCCTCATCCTGCATAGACACAAATGGAAAGTTTATGGAAAACTGAGTTTTTACATGAATAAATTCACTATTGTTGATATTTGAATCACTAAAATTCATTAAAATTTTTATTTTGAAACCTCTAGTAAGTTTAAGTTATAAAATTATTGATTACTATATATTATTTGTATATAATTATGTTAAAATGATGATATAATAATGCAATTTCATAATTTCTGTAGAGTTGATATTGAGTTTATGTTTTTAATCAGTATCTTGCATAATTACTGTATAAACCAACAATATAATGACATGTAATCTTTTGTTACAATTGTTGAAGTTATTCAAACTCACTCCAACAATCAATGAAACATATACTGGGCCCACATGCTGGGTGCAACAAGTTGACTATCAGCTGGAAATCCATCACACAGACACTGAGGTGTCTGAAACCTGGGGAAACAGTTATCTGGCTTATAATCGCTTTACTTTGTCACATTTGTCAGCCATTTAATTATCTCTTCAATTTCATCATCTAGAAATTGTAAATAAGTATTTACCTTATTGAGTATTTTTTTGGGGGGGTCGGGACTGGGGTTCAAACTCATGACCTTGCACATCCTAGGCAGGTCCTTGTGCCATGGAGTTATTTCCCCAGCCACTTTAGTGAGTTCTTATAAAGAAAAACACAGAAACATTTATAACATTTAACTTGCTTATAACAATGCTATTATTAGCATTTCAAGAACATTTAACTTCATTGCATCATTTCCAATGTGTTTATTGTCCAATTGCAGGTATTGAGAAGCAGAGAAATAAACGTGCTTGTTTGTCAGTGACATGTGTAACTTGAACAGTATTAAATAAATGGTTGAGTATAAATGCAGCCTTGTGTTATAATCCACTTGCAAGATTTTCTTTTCTTCAGTTTAGTCAGACTACAACCTGTATTCAAGTGTACTATTTCTTACACTGAGACCCATGTTCAGAATATACATTCACTCACATTATGTCTTACATGTGAAAAATGAAATATCTCAGTTATATCTGGGCAAGTGCAAGAATATGAAAAAGTTCTACCAAAAAATTAAAAAATAATATCTCCAAACCTACAAATTTAGAAATCTCAATGTGTCACATTTAAATTTGGAACAGATGGCAATATATGTTAAAAAGTTTTAAGTACTACATAATGTTACTTAAGTTCCTGATATCATATACCAGATTAGACGTGATTGATAAAATATGAGGTGGAGATAAGCTCTTACAAAGGTAATAACTGAGAAATTCAAACATTGAAAACTGAAAACTTCTAAAGGATCTATTTAGAAACACATGAATAAAATGTAATTTGCAAATTTGTATCTTAAGAGAAGCCACATTCAGATTTAGAAAGAACATTTTGTTTTCTTGCTTGAAAATTTCATTGTAAATTCTAATTCAAGTGATATTTTATATTTTAAAGATAGTTTTTATTATGCTTTTTAAACCATTTTTATCACACACATACAAAAAGAATCCTTTACTTTTGAATGGGATACTATATAGTGTAATCTTTAAATTTGATTACTATCTTTCACATTTATTTCTTTACATGTAGTGGACTTTTTAAAAGAAAATATCAGACATACAAATGAATTATACAAGTAAACATGCCTCTGGGAAAAGTATGCGTAAATTCAACCCCTTAGTGAATGGTAGGAAATTTACATGGGAGTGTGTGCTATACTAAGAAGTCAACATTAGTAATTTCACCATAAGATGTAGGACAGTTACATTTTTAACAATAACAACAATGAAGAAAAATGATATGTAATGTACAGAACAATGTCAGTGAAGCAAGAGGATTTTTGGCAAATAATTTTAAAAATAATGTCCAAGGTCAATTTTGGAGTTCAACACCTATCATCGAGATATTTTTAATAGGATGTAAAACTTCCTATAGGGGTGGCAAGATAGTTCAACAGACTAAGCACTTGTTGAGCCACGTAAAGAGACCGGGGTTGATCCCTGACACCACATGCTATGCTGACTCCACCCCAGGGGTGCTGAGCCAGCCACTGAGACAGGGAGTGGTGGCACATGCCTGTAATCCCAGCACTGAGGAGGCTGAAAACAAGAAGATCACTATAAGTCCAAGCTGCGTAGTGAGATATTGTATCAAATACAATAAAGAAAGAAAGAAAGAAAGAAAGAAAGAAAGAAAGAAAGAAAGAAAGAAAGAAACAAACAAACAAACAAACAAACAAACAAACAAAACTAAAAATTCCTGTGAAGGTTTTAGAGGCTTTTTCTGCCTACATATCAATTAATGTGGAAAGTTATAATTCTTTCTATTATGATAAAAGCAAGAAGATTTAAGATACTTATATTAGTGAAACAGTGCAATATATGATCATAAACATATATAAACTTTACTGAACTAATCTTAGTTGTAACTTGAAACAAAGCTAATGATACCTTGTTGAAAATTTTGTTGAAGTTGATGGTTTTTAGAATATGTTATTGCAACACATGGTGCTTTGGTGTACTAAACTGAAAAAAGCAGGTGCTGGATACATCATTATATATGCATGTGGAGCTACCCTTGTTATACTCATGGAAAGGGAAATATTATCTCCTAAATTGGAGTGATGCAGAGAAGATACTGACAGGTTTTGGGATATTTATTCCAATTTGCTCCTGAGTTTACCACTAAGTAGTGGGACTCTGCCTTTGCATCTATTTCAGTTTCTGCATGCCACAATAGTAGCTTACTGTGCCTGCATCTGCAGAAAGCCATTTATTATGTCAAGGCCCTGAAAATACATGGAGAGGGCAGAGGACAGAAATTCGTGTTGGATTCTGCTTATAATTTATGTCACACTTGTCTTGGCAGCAATCTGGGGGTTATCTTTTACTGGTCACTGAATTGTAAGATTTGTTTCATTGGAACCACTTTGAAAATTACCCTTACATCTGTGTTTAGATCATAAAAAGGCTCACTGGTTTTTAAATTAGAAGAGCAATTGTTTTGTGACTTGAATCATAACTAGATTAGGTACAACTTTGAAGATTTTAACACTTTTATTAAGTACAGTTTCTCCTCAATTTGTTGTGTACTTATACCCTGATAAATTTCTCATAGTTGAAAATATTGTTCTCAAGTTTTTATTTATTCATTCATCTGTGGCTGGTTATATAGCTGCTTTCGAGATTTAACTGTTATGAGTCGTGCTGCTATAATGTTGGATACCCATTTGAATTTGATTAAACATGTCTATCTTCTACATACTTATTTATTTAATCATACTGGGTTTTTTAAAAAGAAAATATCAGACATACATATAAATTCCGTAAGTAAACATGCCTCTGGGAAAAGTATGCCTAAATTCAATCCCTTAGTGAATGGTAAGAAATTTACATGGGAATTTGGGTTATACTAGGAAGTAGATATCAGTAATTTCACCATAAGATATAGGACAGTTACCATTTTAACACTTACAACAACAAAGAACATTATGTGCTAAATATCATGAGATGCAATATACAGAAAAATATCAGTGAAACAACAGGATTTATAACAAATAATTTGAATAATGTCACTGAAATGTGATGTATTTGAATCTTTCAGGAAAATGCTCAGAAAATATAGAGCTGAGTCAGATGGAATTTCTATATTTTAGGGTTTGAATGAGTACCCACACTGATCGCCATAGCAGCCAAAGAGAGAGAATATAATATAAATAGACCATGGACTGGTGGTCACCCATAAAGAGCTACAACATGAGTCATGCAAGAAGATGGGTGTAACTTCTGACCATAATGCCCAGTGGAACAAATCAGACAAAGAATATCTCATATCACATGATTATTGATTTCTTTATTCATTATTTGGCACAAGGTCTCACTACAGAGCTCACACTCATAGTGATTCTCCTCTCTCAGCCTCCCCACTGCTGAGATTACAGGCATGTGCCAGAACACTCAAATACTATGGATGGATTCTTAAAAGGCCCACAAGGCACATGTTACCAGGGATTGAACCTGGGAACTTGTGCTCACCAGGCAGGCGGTTAGACCAATGAGCTATCAACCTGGATTACACATATTTTTTTATAAACACAAATTAAAAATAATTTAAAGAGTAAAGTAAAATATAGATGATGGTAGGAAAAAGTAATAGATTTTGTGGAAATGGAAGAGGATCTAGAGATTGGGGAGGAGATGAGGGGTAGTAAAAAGAATGAGATGCCATTCTAATGCATGTCATTCCCCAACCGTGAATATATTTATTACATATCACAAACATATATTATAAAAAATGAAAAGAAGTTTTAAAAGATTTGATGCATAAAAGGACAAAATAATCTGTCAAATATCATAGTTTAGCACCACAATATACTCAGGAGTATCAGCTTTTACCCCTGTAATAGTCTGAGCTCTGGGAGCTGTTCCTAATTCAGAGGTGGATATCCAGTATCTCAAGAGTATTCTGCTGGGCTAGGGAGACAGCTCAGTAGAATAAATGCTTCCCTGGCAAGCGCAAGGGCCTGAGTTCAATCACCGGTTCTGGAAAAAAAAAGAAATATTCTGCTGTCTAACTCTCATCCACAGAAATACAGACATTTGGTATGGTTCATGCTTAGTTGTCCCCCAAAGCCTCATGCAGTGACTTCTAGAGTTTGAATCTAATTAATGATCCACTGGGATTATGGGTCTTCACACTTCTAGGATTATGGGTTTTAATGCTGTTCAGATTATGGCGGTCTGTACCAGCCTCGGTCAGGGGCAATAGTCTGAATGTTGTATAAGAGAGACAGAAAGACAGACTCTCTCTGCTGCCATTATTTCTGTTCTGCTGCCATGAACTGGAGGTCCTCTGTAATGTGCACCACAGCATTGGAGCCAGCCAAGTATGGATTGAAATCTTCAGTAACTGTGAGCTAAATAAACCTTTCCTTTACTTCATTTTGGGCATCAGGCATTTATACCAGCAATGAGAGAAGAGTAAGTGAAACAGAATTTGGTACCATAGGAGTGAGTCATTTCTGTGGCTAAACTTCATCGTGTAGATTACAAAGATTTTGGAAATGTCCTATGGGAAGAGATACAAAAAGTTTCTGTATGTCATCTATTTGCAAAGACCTGGAAAAACTTTCACTCTTCTGTTTGGGAGATTATGATCAAAGCTCAGACCAGAAGACTGGCATAAAGCCTGCCTATAAAGAGCAGGCTGGGGAGGTTTCTGCTGGGAAGAAGGACCACACTGTTTGTTGCACTGCAAATGATTTGTGCTATGGCTTGGCCCAAAGTTTGTCTGAATTTTTCTCTTGTACAGAGACTTTGCCTGAGACTGCGATTAAGCATAGTGGATCTTTCAAAAGCTATATCAAGGCAACCAAATAGTAGGGTGGTAATATGGGTGTTACTGGGAGCTTTGACCCAGATTTATGTTGAAAATCAACTGTAAAGAGTCAAGTGGGATGATTTAAAATGTTATGTGTTGGGCAAGAAAGGAAGCACCAGGGAAGTTGTGGACTGCAAAGATGGAGCTAAGAAGATCTCCATTGCTGAGAAGAAAGCAGAGAAGGGAAAAGATGTACTGAGCGCATTGCAGGAAGTAGAAGATCTCCATCCTCTGAGGCCTCAGAATTGCAAGGGAGAGAGAGACTTTGCCTTGGGAAGAAAGTTTCAGAGCCCCATGCTCCCGTGGCCACACAAGGTTCCAAAATTCCGCCAGTATGGACAACTTGTTCCTTGGAATTAGAGTCAGAATATTCATCAATCCAGGCACTTGATCCCTACAAGCTAGAGAGAAGGAAGCCTGGCTACTGCTCCAGCTGGCAGCAGACCCTGACATCATCCATCTGATGTTGGTTTTAGTCACATGCAGAATGCAGGAATTGTGAGTCTAAGAAGCCTTCCACTTCGATTTCAGAAGAAGGTCTAGGAGGCCAGGCAGTGTGCTCCTGGCAGGGCAGTGTGGGAAGCTATAAGTGAAAAGTTAATTCTTTGGAAACCCCAGAAGTTTGGAAAAGCTGGAAACGTGGATCATCTAAGGGAAACTGCAAGGAGGGAGCAAAGCCAGCCTAAGCGAGAAGTCATGGGACCTACCGCAAAGAGTACCTTAGGGGCAGAGCCATGGAAGGCCTTTGGAGCTCACAACTCAGTGCAAACTGCTTCAAATGTTCCATTTGGAACTATGGGATTTAATATTTGCCCTGTTGGATTTTGGACTTGTGTTGGTACCAGTATTGTGTATTCCCCTGTTGTTTGCAACTTTTGAAATGGTAATGTTTATCTTGTGCCTTTGAAACCTTTGGGAGTTTGGCAACTCTTTGAGATGGACTAAAATGTCTTTTATACAAATAGATGTGCATGAGACTTTGGTGGACCCGGGGTAGAATGTTGTGGTTTGTGTCTAGTTTTCCCCTCAAAGCCTCATGTACTCATGGGGAAGGGACTTCTAGAATTTGAGTCTAACTCATGATCTATTGGGATTATGGATCTTAGTACTACTGGGGTTATGGATGCATGTACTTTTCCCAGCCTGGGCATAGTCTGAATTTAATATAAGAGAGACAGAGAGATAGACTCTCTCTGCTGCCATTGTTGCTGTCTCACTATCATGAACTGGATGCTTTCTGCCATGTGCTCCTCTTCCTGGAGCCAGTTGAGTATGGACTGTAACCTCTAGTAACTGTAAGCTGAATAAACCTTTCCTTTACTTCATTTAGGATGTCAGGTATTTTCCCCAGCAATGAAAGATGAGTATGAGACAACATTCAAAATATGAAATAGTTATATTACATATGCATAATATTTGTCCCATGGTAAAGTCAGAAGAATCACAAATGGAACCATTCTGAGTCAAAGATTGCCTGTTCATTCGCAAACTTTTCTTTGTTAATTCGTCTTTATTTCATAGTCACAGTCAAGAACCTACAACACCAAAAATAATAATTATTCTTCATCTTCTTTTCAGTTTACTCAGTAGAAGCCTCATTTCAACTGGACTCTTGTCTAGTAATATTCTGTCCTATACAAATTGACAAATTATAATGCAACACTAGGACTTCTATGCTTACAGCATGGAGGACTATAAAGTATTGAAAATTTTGTATTAACTCTCAACATTTTTCATTATTGGACCTTACAACATAAAGTTATCTCTTAATGGACAAAATCAAGATCAGTTAACTGTGAACAAATTAAGATCAGAGAAGATAAGTCTGAAGACTAATGACATTAACTCTATTATAGGAGAACTTACTATCATAGCAGGGACAAGATAGGTGTTTAAATCAAAGATAAAAGTTGATTGAAATATAATGTTGTTAATAGTAAAATAATTTTATGTTATGAATCTAACAGTTGTACAAGACAAATTTTCTAAGTATACTTGGTTGTGTTGCAGCACTCTGCATTCTTCCCTCAATCAATGAGTTCTTTGATACAGAAATTTGAACAATTTTCAGTCTTTTTGTCTGCATGCCCATAAATACACTGAAGTGAGATTCTAATAATAGCAATGTTCCAACTATCCAAAATTAACATTGACACTTCTGTACATATGCCTTTTTATATGATTCAGGGAAGTGTAATTAACACATTAATTTATATGCAGATAACTCTCTAAATGCCAAAGACTTTTTATTCAACTCATTCCATCTGACTTTTAAATCTGAAGAGACATATGGCTCTAAATGTATATTAAACATTATGAAATGAGAACTCTAAAAATGAGAATTGAAACCATCTCAGAAACATTTTAACTCTTTTGAAAACATATCCTACATCATTCATCACGTTCCTTGAAGAGAAGAAAGCTAGAAATAAATTTATATGATTTTTATCTAAGTGGAATTTTAAGTATTTTACATTAGTATTTAGTGCATGAGGGTACTTATAGGTCAAATATCATTTTTGCAACTTAGGAAAATTTGTGTAAATGCATACAGATAAGCACAAGAGCATTCACCAGTCCATCCTCCTGGGGTCCATCACCTACGCAGGTGCTAAGCCAAGAATCTGCAAGCTCAGGCTCTGTTTATTCACAACTGGTTACAAATGCACCTAGCACTCAATTAGACATAGATATATGCGGCATTACAAAACTCATCTTCTGACTGAGAAAGAAAAAAATTATTTTGTTCAGAGTTTTCACCTCCTAAGAAATTCAATTTTCAATTATATTATTTCTTAAAATATCACTGACTAAAATGTTGAAACATGCAACAGAAATATTCAGTTTATTACTTTTGTCAGAAAAACGCAGTTGTGCATTTCATCATATGTGGCTACATACTTTACACCTATCATGCACACACTGTGTTGCTGGAATAATCTAATAATTTTCTTTTCAAACTTTAGATTTGTATATATTTGTTTATGATATGACTTTCATTACCTGAAAATTACAAAATAAAATTGGAAAATATTTATGGCATTTATTATATGCAAAAATAGGTCAACAAAGAGTGATGAATTCAGTAAAATTAGAAAATTACCTAAATAGCACCATATAATCTTAACTGTATTTACCAAAGAAGCTTTTTTGTGTATTTATTATAGGTACATAAAACAGAAGATGATCCAAGAAGCAGTAACTGTAGAAGAAGAATGAAGATACCAGGATCTCTAATGCACTAGTAAGTCTTTTGCACATGAGTAGGGCACAGTGTGCTGGGGGAAACACCTGCTTGGTCCTGGCAGAAGAGCTTTGTGCTGTAGCACTATGAATAGCGGTCAGCAACATTCTGATAAAATAGCACTCTCTCAGAGGTTGACAAAAAACAGCTAGGTAGATTTTAAAAATATGTACTTCTTCCCTTGAGAGTTTCTTCACACTGTCTGCCTGTTCTTATGGTTGTTAACCCATAAGCTCATCTCATATATTTTTTTGTTTAATAAATATTTCACAATTTACATGAACAAATGAGGACATAAGCCTATATTTATTTGAAAACCAAGAAAATTGCAAACAATAGTGAATTCCATTTTCTTCAGGATACATACATTTTTTCTTCTTACTGAAATGAGTGTTTCAATTACAGATGTTTTAATCATGTTATTTTATGATAAAAGCTTCTATATCTTTTTTTTTTTTTTTGTCTTTTTGAGACAGGGTCTCGCTATGCAGTTCAGGCTAGCCTTGAGCTCACTTTGGTAGCCCAGGCTGGTCTCGAACTCGCACCGATCCTCCTGCCTCAGCCTCCCGAGTGCTGGGATTACAGGCGTAAGCCACCACGCCCGGCTATATCTTTTTACATATTAAGTATTTTTTGCATAATTTCTAATTTTATAGAGGGTTATTTTATCATTCAAGACAATGCTACAAATCCAATGGTTTTAAAAATCTATACCTTGGGCCTGGCAGGATGCTCAGTGGTCTAAAGCGCCTGCAGGTGACTGCAGGGACCACGGTTCGGTCCCCGACACCAAATGCTGTGCCAACCCTGTCCTCAGGGAAGGCTGAGCCAGCCATACAAATAAATAAACAAACGAACAAAAGTTCTGAAACAAGAGAAAAAAATCTATACCTAGTAAAATTGATAATTTTGTAATTATAATTAAATATATTTTTGAAAAAAATTTCTGAAACTATTTTTTTGCAGGTTACCTTTTTATCTTTTATCTTTGGGTTGACCTGACCACATTTATCAATCTACTTTCATTCTCATGATCAACTTTTAATTTTTTTCCTATATCCATTGATGACAACTTTTATCAATTCATTGATTACTTTAATTAACTTATTTTTGTCTTTGGTATGATGTTTACTACACCATTTTGAAATTTTTATTGGATAATCAGATTTCATATATCTAAGATGGCAGTGGATTCAGCAATAATTAATAGATCTTCAAAAAATTTAGGAAATATTTAAATTTTATCTTTAAAAATTTTATGGTAGAAATATTAAACTGTACCTTACATATTATCAATATGGTTGTAGATAAATGTTTTGTTTTTTCACTATTTCAGTGGTATAGAATTTCAAAATCTAATAAAATATCTTAACTCAAGTATAAATATATATTGTGGTATTTGTTTACTTATTTATTAGGTTTTTAAAATTTATTTTGTACAGAGTGTCACTACACAGCTCACACATGTAGTGATGCTCCTGTTTTCAGTCTCCACAGTGCTGGACATGCAGGTGTGCACCACAGTACTCAGACTTACTGGCCAGCTCAGCATGCCTGGGGTCAGGTCCAGCATGGCATGTGGTGCTGAAGATCTATTATTTAATATTTTTATTTATTTATTTATTTATTTTTTTCAGAACCAGGTTTCGAACTCAGGACCTTCCACTTGCCAGGCAGGCGCTTGTGCCCCTGAGTGATCTCCCCGGCCCTAAGATCATTTTATTATGTATTTATTTATTTATTTATTTTTACAGAACCGGAGATTAAACTCAGGCTCTTGTGTTTGCCAAGCAAACACTTAGCATACTAAGCTATGTCCCCAGCCCTTATTTTTTATTTTTTAAAGATTATAAAATAATGAAAGAAGAAAGTAACATTAGAAACATTAGAAAATTTCAATAAATAAGTGATAGGAATTCAACAATGGTTCCTGTATTGCATATTAAAATTTAATACAATTTATATTAATATATATTTGTCATATATTGTACATATTCTTGCAGATGGTGGAAGACAATTAGGAATTTTTAGCATGCATGTTAAGATATGAGTATAAACTTTTCATTACCTTATGTATACCTGTATGTTCATTACATTACTATTAATACTGTGTTCAAGTTAATATTTGCTAATTGTCATGTTTCTAATAAATATGAAGTCCTTGGTAAAATGCACAGATAATGAAAATTTAAGATTTAAAGTAAAGTCTTAAATTTAGTAAATTGAACTCACTCTCTTATCTTCCTAAGGTACACTTCGTAATTTATTAATACATATAGACATTACTTAAAGCATGCGCTGAGAATATTTTTTCTGAATTTTCCATTAAAATCACTTTCCTAAAAAACTGGAAACCAATTGTTCTGCTAGCAGCCTTTGCTACTCAGTTGTCCATATCTCTTGAAATCTTTTGTGAAATTTTTTTCAGCATTTCTGCCACACTTCCCATTGGCAACCCCAATCTTCTTTCGTCAAACCACTCTTCCTACAGAAATTATGCTTTTAGAGATAGTACTTCAGCATGACTTAGTGTGTAAAGGTCCAGGACTTCTTTCTAGTGAATATAAATATAATTAAATTCAGTTGGTGAGGGGAAAGGGAAATTCTAAATCAAGCATATATGAAAAAGGTCCATCCTCTTCACATATGCAGATAAAATTTTAAAATAATGATTTCATAAGATAAAAATATGCCCTGATATACAGTATATAAAACTTAGTAGCGATATTTTTTCTTCTATATGTAACCTTTCTTAGAAAATGCAGTTAATGTTAGCTGTAGTGATCCGTGACCATAAATCCTGTACCTCAGAGGCTCAGACAGAAGAATCCTATGTTTGACCCCTGTCTGGGAAATTTGGCAAATTATTCAGACCAAGTCTGACTATAAAAGTTTTTTTTAAAAGACAGATATTGTGGCTCAGTAATAAATCCTTCAGTACAGTAGTCTTCTTAATGGGAGCAAAAGAAAAACGTCGCTGATGGGTATCTTTACTAGTTCTATTTGTGTTTTTTTTTTGTTTTTTGCTACTGGGTCTCACTACGCAGTTCAGACTCAGTGTGATCCTCTACCTCAACATCCCCAGTGCTGAGACTGTAGGCATGAGCCACCAAACCTGGCTTCTGGGCCAGCAGGCACACCGCTGCAAGGCATTTGGTACCAGAGATGAAACCCTGGATCTTGGATGTGCTACGCAGGTGCCTAGACTGTTCAGCTGTCTCCCCAGCCTTTCACTAGTTTTATTTTACTTATGTGAAGCTAGATGAACAATTGTGCATGCATATATATATGTATATATATATATATATATATATATATATATAGTTTTGTCTTATTGCAAATTATATCTGTCATTGAAGAAATAGCTATATATATACATTCATATTATAAAAGCTAAATTAGAAAATTAGAATATATGCCTTAATTTTACTTGAGTATCAGCCAATTAGAGTAAGAAATTTATAATAGATTTGGAATAAAACTTGCAGCCACATTTCATTGTAATTATTTTGTTTGGTAGTAAAATATTAAGATTTCTTCTTAGTAATGTATGTATGGACATAAACTGTATACATATTTACATACTCAAATATTGGATATACTAGATATACAGATTTAAAACTGATGTTTCCTGCCATGGTAAATAGACAGAAAATGTTTTTTGATTCACACATATACAAAATAGAAATAATAGTTATTTCTTTTTGTTTTGTTTTGTTTTTGCTGGACCGGTGTTTGAACTCACGACCTTGCACTTGTCTGGCAGGCACTTGTGCCATGGAGCCATCTCCCCAGCCCCAATATGTATTTCTTTTTTATTTTCTAAGTAGAATATGAAGCAGCAAAACAAAACATCACAAATGATACTAACTTCACAAAATATAACGACAGGAATTCAACAATGGTTGCTGTATTGAACAAACTTGCCATCCAATTAGTTATTTAGATTACCACACATAAACATGCATAATTAATTTTTAAAAAGAAAAAAAGTATTTGAAAATTATAACTAAGTTATTTATTTAATTATGCATTTATTTATTTTTGTCTGAGACGCAATGCAGTTCAGGTTGGCCTTGGGCTCACTTTTGTAGCCCAGGCTGGCCTCAAACTCGCACTGATGCTCCTGGCTCAGCCTCTCAAGTGCTAGGATTGCAGGCGTGCCCCACCATGCCCAGCTTGTAATTTTTGATCAACTTATCCCCTCTGTACACCAAGAGAAGTCAGCACTACAATCATCCAAGCCATCCTATATGCATACATAAATATATCACCTTTTCCCCTCCTCTCCTGTCCTTTTCCTCAAGACGGATTTTTCCTTCCTTTTGAATGAATTCTTTCACTTTCATCATATGTATTGTATATTTGATATTTTATTTACTCTTTTGGCTCTTACATCACTGAGACTACAATATTTGCACATGTGGGTCTGATTTATTTCATTTACTTTTATGGTCTCTAGTTGCAGCCATTTACCTATGAAAGTCTCAAGTCCATCTTTTTTATAGCTTAGTTATATTCCATTGTGTAAAACTACTACATCCTTTTTATCGATTCCTCAGTTGATGAGTGTTTGCATTGTTTCCAAGATTTAGCTATGACAAATAGCGCTGCTGTTTTAATGTTCTTTGTCGGTGCCAAAAGCGACGACAAGCCCCGATGAAGTTAGCTCAGAGGACTCACCGAGATTCACTCTCCAGTGAGCAAAAAAACTCTGAAACAACCCAGCTTTATTCAGGATAGTCAGCGTCATCTTGAGTACAATCAGCCCAGAAAAGGAGAACCATGTGCTGAGGCACCAATGGGACCACCGTAAAGGAGGGCCACATGCTTAGTCACGAGGACAACCAAGACCTCCATCAGCTTCCATTCTAGAGTTCACTCAGGGGTCAACCAGTAGCATTTCAAGACAGGGAGAAAGCAACAAATAGAGAACCCACAGGTGAAGCTGCCCTACCGCAGCTGCCACTGGGCCCCGTCCATCACACTCTGCCTTTCAAAATGCCCATCAGGCTACACGCTGCTATAAACATGGGTGCACATATAGTGCTGTGGTTAAGTTTTCATTTCATTTGGAATGACACACAGGAGAACAATAACTGAATTGAATAGAACTTCCAGTCCTAAATTTTTGAAATCAGTGTGGAGATTTCTCAAAGTACATACACTTTCTACACATTACTTCTAGTAACGTTTTTTTTTTTTTTTTTTTTTTTTGTTGTTGTTGTTGTTGTATTTGGTATAATGTCTCACTATGAAGCTTGTATTATAATGATCCTCCTGTTTTCTGCCTCCCCAGTACTAGGATTATAGGTGTGTGGCACCACACTGGGACTTGGTGGCTGGCTCAGTACACCCAGAGCCCAGGGCTGGCATGGTGTGTGATACTGGAGATCAGACCCTGGTCCCTGTGAGTGCTTCAGCAGGCACTTAGTTCACTGAGCTATCTTGTCTTGCTAAATTTTTATAAACCACGAGGTAATGTTTTGAGCAAACTGATACAGCTGGCATCTTGAACATCAAGTTAAGACATAGAAAGTTAAGACATAGACATTGAAATGTGTAAATTTAAAGTTCTGAGCATACAAAATATCCCAAGGCTTTAATCTACCATAGCAACAGTTGGTTAAATCTAGATACAATTACACTACCAGAAAAAAAGAGAAGGTAAAGCTAAGAAATTTGACACTGCTTCAGGAATGCCATAGTTTCTATTCCAGAGATTCAGAAAAGTAAATTAGATAATAGTGACTTTTTTTATGGTCTCTATAAAATGGCAATGTCTTATTCTCCCTTATTCTCCCTTTGAAATTCACACAAAACATTTGAATTCTATAGAATATAACTTCCATGAACAAGATAAAGAAAAAATAAAACAAAACCAGGAACCAAAACAGAAAACAGAATTCAAGTTCTTTAGACATTGTATTCATAATGACACAAATGTGAATTCTGGTAAAATTCTCATTTACTCCATGATTTCGAGAAAGTTGTATAAAAGTTGAGGCATGCTTTTACATGTATTAGTAAGGCGTGATAACTTTTCATTCACGGGGTCATGGTAAAGTACTGTGTCTAACATAAGAGAAACTTTAACAATGTTAATCCTCATCTTCTTGGTTTGTGCTAATACTTTATCTCCATCTATTCTCAGGCTTGTAATTAACATGAATCCCAACTGGAAGAGTACATTTAGACTGTTTGAACATTGTGTGTGTGCGATTCAATCCTGTATTCAACAACTATATTGCTCTCCTATTGAGCAAGAATCTAGCAGGAGTAGTTATTACTGTTCCATTTTTGTACAAAAATAAAATTCTCTATGCACCTGAAAAACAGTTTGCTTCTGGCAAACTGCAAATGAAACACCTGCTTGCAAAATACATATGGGGAAGTTTGCAGAGGCTCACATGCTGGCAGCTCATGTTGCCTGGCACTTCCTTTTAGGTGTAATGAATTGGGAAAATGTGTCTTTTACAGGACCTTAATGACTTTCCATAGCACAAGTAAATAGAGAAAATGTGAGGAAACTGGTAATTTTAGCACCTGTGTTTGTTTAATTCTAGCCAAAGCAACAACTGATGTGTTGGTGAAAAAATGGGAAACATTGGCTGAGAAAAAAATAAATGACCTGCTTCATTCCAAAAGTTTTGCAGAGTTTTGAATAATTAAAAAGAAATCCTCCAAGGACACTAAATGAATTCTAAACAGTGCCCCACTTTTACATATTGTCTGGTGGAAGACTTTGTAGAGAATTCCAAAAACTTCCAACAGATGTGATTCTAATGTGTAATATATAAAACAACATTTTGGGTTTATGTGACAGCAGCTAGAAACATGAATCCACAGATGAAAGAATGTTGCCAGAATAATTAATTTATTTTCTCAAACTTATTGCTTTTCTTTTTTTAAGTACTTTTGATTCTATTAGTTTTATTAAAGATTTTTATAAATGATTGTTTATGAATAATAGGAATTAGCATAGGTGTGTTTCAATCAGAAATCTGCCCAAACCGGTTTCTAGACATTTATTATTTACAAAATTATTAAACTTTTGAAAGTTCTAATCCCTTCCTTCCTGAGAAAAGCCTATGACACATGTATTTGTAGAAAAAAATATGTCTCTTTTTGTATTTCTGGTACCAGGAATCAAACTCAGGATCTTGTACTTGCCAAGCAGACACTTATGCCACGAAGCTATCTTCCCAGTCAGAAAAAAAGTATATATCTTTAGGTGAAATAATGTACTTATGTAGAAGATGTTTAGAAAATCCCAACTATTTTGTAATAAACTGAGAAACTGAAGATTTTTAAAACTTAAAGATGATTAATTCAAAACAAATACATCATATGTCTTAAGTACAGACATCTTAAATAAGACTTGATAATATTTGTATATTTTAGAAATTCTATTGTCAAAATACAAAAGAAATGCTATTTTCTTTCAATATCAAATATTTTCACTATTTATCTTTAATCAGTCCATCAAACAATTTACTAGACTCAAGTGGACGTAAAAGAAATAGCATTTACATAAGTATTGTTATTATTTATTAAATAACCCTCTGCTGCTGCACTCTGCCTACACAGGCACTTTAGTCTGCTGAGCTATGAGACTGGCCCAAGTGTAAGGATTTCTGTTTTAAAAACTTTTATCCAATTTATGAAGTTTGCAATCATTTTGAAATTGGTTAATGTGCATAGTGTAGCTTGTTTCTTTTTTCCCCTTTCCATTCCCTCCCCCACTTCTCCAACTTCAAGTTTTATACTTGCTGACCTGGCTCATCTTAGCTCACTTTAGGTTGTACAGTGTTTAATTGGGGTTCTTACTTCTGTGTATACAGCACATCTTTGTTCTTATTTCCTCTTCCTCTCCTCCTCACCCCTTGTCCCATTTCTTTGGGTTGCTTCACTGTTGCAAGAGATTCACACTCTTTCCCTTTTCTGCCCATCCTATATTTTCTTTGTACTTCTCTTCACCCAGAGAGATACTGTGTGGTACTTTAGGTTTCAGATCTGATTTATTTCTCTCAATATTATATCTTCCAAGTGCATCTATGTTCCTATAAATATCTCAAGTTCAACTTTCTCTATCACCAAATAATATTCCATGTTATATAAATACTACATTGTTTTTAGCCAGTCATTTTTTGATGAATATTCAGGCTGCTTCTAGTAAAAGGTGAAAGATTTATGCGATCTGAAGAGAAACCAGAGTATAGGCTGCTTCTAGGATTTAGTTATTATGAATTATATAAATATTAATGTATAATGATGACATAATCTCTTTAGGGAAGATATCTATCGCTGGAGAGCTGAGTCATACAAAATTTTTAATTTAAGTTTCTCTGAGAAATGTCCATACTTATTTCTGCACTGGTTGTACTGGTTTATAATCCATACAACAAAATTGAAATTACTCCATGAATATTATTATACTACTTTTCAATAAAAGCAGAAATCAATGACAGAAGAAACTTTGGAAAAGGTAAAAGTTCCTGAGAACTCAATAACATACTGCTAAACAACCAGTGGGTCACAGAAAAAAAAAAAAAAGTAATTCTGGAAGTTAATGACAATGACTAACAACAAAACAAAAACTCTGAGACACTAGGAAAGAAATTTTAAGAGGAAATTTTGTTACAACCAATGCTTACATTAGGAAAACAACAAAGTCAAATAACCTTTTGAGAAATCTTGAGACAGTTAAGAAACTATGACAAATGAGGCTCAAACTGTAATTAAGGAGAAAAATCATAAAAAATGAGAGAAGCCAATGAAATTAATAAAAATTTGTTTAAAAATGAAGTAAAACTGAAGTTCTTTGAAAGAATGAATAAGATTAATCAGATTCATCACGAGAAGGAGAGAAAACACTCACTTCAATGCAATTAAAAGTGAAAAGAGGTGAAACTGCAATGGAGTGGAAATCCAAAAGATAGTGTGTACTCTGCAAAATTATATTCCAACAAAAAGCAAATTTTGAAGAAAATAGACAAACACAAATTACCCAAAATAACACAAGAACACATCAATAGAAGAAGAAACAAATAAAGGAAGACTTTGCCAGTAGAAAAAAAAAAAAAGCCCAGCACCTGATAGATCCACTGCTGGATTCTAGAAAATCTAATGGATTCTGGATTTTCTTTCAATGCTGATGATTCAACCCTGTGCTTTATATATGGCAGTGAAGCACCTTTCACTCAAGGACAGACCACAGCTCATGCTGAGTTATGCAGCAACCAAAAGTTTTATTTCTTTCATTCTCCCTTTGAGTGTTAAATTTCCTGTACTTTCCAGCACTGAAGACTGTCTTTTTAAACAAATCTGTTAAAAGCTTGAGGAATTTTATCAAAAAGTACAAGATTTTGTGTGAGTTTTCCATTAAAGAAAATGCTAATTCAAACTCAGTATCTTGGATTTCTCCTTCAAAAAGCCTCCAGATGATCAGATAATTTGATTCCTCAAGGGCATTTCTTAAGATGTGTCTTTCCAATGCATTGTCATCTTGGTCTTATGCGCTGCTGGGTTTCAGCACAGTTTCCAGTTCCTGCCTGAGGAATAAAGATGCATGTGTGGTCTCGCTGACACTTGTCCATATCCAGTACCACAGTGACTGCCATGCCATCAATTAAACCTTAATTCTCAAATCTTAGTTCACAAAAGACTGTAATTTTACAACAAACATAACTTTGTATTACATTTCACATTAAGAGATTATATTTTACCTTAGCTTTTATTTAAGACAATGAATCACTATGATAGGAAAGAACTATGGCTTATTAAAGGAACATGATATGATTTAAATTATATATATATATATATATATATATATATATATATATATATTCTTCACCTCAAGAATGTTGTTCAGATAATTAACTTTAGTGGAAAAATCTCCTTACCTATAATCAATATAGTAAAGTAGACTGGGTGTGGTGGTGCATGCCATAATCCCAGCACTTGGGAGGCTGAGGTAGGAGGATCACTGCAAGGTTGAGACGAGTCTGGGCTACAAAAGTGAGCTGAAGCCCAGCCTTAACTGCATAGTGAAACCCTCTCTCAGACAAATATATATATAATATAATATAAAATATAATATATTATATCATATATAATATATAAAATATAATATATTATATAATATATAATATATATATTAGAAAACACTTTAACTATGATGAGTTTTTAAAATGCTACATTCTATATTTCCAAAAGAAAAAAGCATAAAACTAATAACTAATGCATAGTTTTCTACTTGTGAGTAAAATATGGTTAAAAAGGAATCATTTGTTTTCTTTTTTTCATTTGGTGGCTCAGGCTGCCATACAGGTGGGTCTCGGGATTGAACCACTGACCCCGGTGCATGACTGGGATTCAAGTACAAACACTCAAACCACTGAGCTGACAGCGTATAACTCATTGGAGCTCCAAATGTCTTGCTCAAGGAGATTATAGGGCCACAGAAGAAAGTGATTGATGATATACAGTGTGCCTAAGGAGAGTTAGCTAGAGAGAAAAGATTTTCTCAGGCTTCCACAGAGAACAAAATGGTCAATCAATGGCCATGATTTATCCAGATGGCTGACAGTGACAACAGTTCTACAAAGCACTGTACATGAATTCAGGGTAAGCCCTGACGGGACCTGGCAGACTTTGTCAGATACAAAAGTTACATATGTTTTGTAACATAGGTTTTGCTTTATCTTGGTCTTAACCATCCAACCATGAGGTATAAAAAGGCATGCCATATCAATATGCTGAGTTGTAAAAGGCCCATGTGAAGGGCTTACAATAATGCCAGATAAGATGATAATCCACTACTGTTATAGACTACTGGACTATTTAAACAGCTACATTCTCATTGCACAAAGAAAAGAAATATCTGTAGTAATCATGCTTAGATGGGAAATCATGTCTGCATATACTCTGAATAGTTATGATAAAGGCAATAATATCTAATGTATTAATTATTATAAATAATAATAAAATAAAAATAAGTAAATGAAAGAAAAACATTGTTCACAACATGAGTTCCTAGTCATTTCATGGTAAGCAGAATCATATCCTTTTCTATTCTAGGGTCAAATTCCTTTACTGGAAACACACAAGCAGAGTAACAGGCAGGTGATATCCATTAGAGTTCATAGATAAAAATAAAATCAAGCATACACACGTGCATACTCCTGTCTCTGTACACACATGCACAACCTAGGAGGGGTTTGTGGAGGAAGAACAAGAAAGAAGCATGGGACACAGGCTCTGTGACAATACTGAGTTCAAAAGTTTGAAATGCATAACAAGTAACATATGGTGTACACAAGAAGCAGGAAAATGTAATGCATGATCAAAAAACAAAACAGTCAAGTGAGACAAAATAAGGATCAACAATTTATTACAGGAAGTTAAATGTGTGAACAAATTAACTCGAGTCAGTGCACAAAAGTTTAAGAAAATTTGTGACTTTTAAAGAGAGATGATTTTATTATTATAAAAATTAATAAAAACAAAAAATTCAAAAAATAGATCCAAAAATAAATTAGGGATTTTGAAAGTAATAGAAAATTTGATAATTTGATAGTAATCTATCAAATCTTCCACTACATATCACAAAGAAAATGAAAATTTAAAAGTAGAAACTTACAACCATAGGAACCTTAGTTCAATGCCCGTCACCACATGCTGCCTCAGCCTCACCCCTAGGGTATGCTAAGCTGGCAATAAATAAATAAATAAATAAATAAATAAATAAATAAATAAATAAAATTTACTCCAAATTTTATTTTAAAATGCAATGTCCTCAGTTTTATTCCAAGTGCCAAAACAACCATAAAAGTACAAATAAAAGAAAAAGAGAAGAGAAGAGAAGGGAAGGGAAGGGAAGGGAAGGAAAGGAAAGGGAAGGGAAGAAAAAAAAAAAATAAAGCTTCAGTCAGTCTTATGAGACAATGATAAATTTTCCAAATAAATAAAGCTCGTACTATGTGGAATGAAAAGAACAAAAACTATATTTGATGATACGATTGATGAAAATTTCTTTTTCATTTTTAAATTTTTATTTTAAAGAGATAAAAACAGAAACAAATAAGAACAATGATAAAAGCAAAGCAACGTAAAATAATAAAAATGCTATAAAATTTCAAAACAAGAAATGGTTGTGACGTTAAGTATTAACCACCAAATCTTTTGCTTAGATTACCAAATATGGGAATGCAAAATTGGTCAAACAATTGAGCATTAACACTTCCTTTTAATAAATATTATATTTCCTCTGCCCTTTTATTATGTTTTTAAATTTAGTGTAAAGAGCATAAAAATAATAGATAAAACATTTAGAAATGCACATAAAAAAAAACAGAAACAAAATGGAAGGCACTCAAAAGTCAACAGTGTCTGTTATACCACACATTGAATTACATTAAAAATAAGTCATATTGCCAAAATGGCCTGCTTAGGGAAACAAAACACAAAGGCCAAGACAATCTTAAGGTGATCAGAGGACTTTGATAATCCATACAAGTCTTTGCAAAACTAGAAAAAACAAATACTGTAGGGATGCATTTAACTATGAAAGATTGAGAAAAAAATTGCTAAACTAAATGTAAACAGTGAAACCATTTCACAGGACTACGTACAAATACCAGTAAATTCTAGAGAATGATGAAAGATTTATGAAAGCTTCCAAACACCAATTAACCAACAGAATATCACCTGACGTAACAGTGATGGGAGAAGTTTTGTGCCATTACTCAGGGAAGGTCATTGGAAGAAGTAATCAATACAGAATCTCATTTTTTTAAAGACTAGAGACTCAAAGTAATAGAGGTCTAAGCCAGGGAGAAGAAAATTATGATCAAATTATTTGAACATGAGAGAACAGAAAATCACAGTGACATTCTTTATTATTCTCTGTGTGCATAAATATTAAATATAATCAGGGAAATTTATTCCTCTAAGAAGAGATTGTTGGGATTTGAAGAACAGTGAGTGTTAGTGCCATGTTATATCCACTGGGGAGATGATGGCTAGTATTACAGAATCTCCTCTTGCATGTAAGAAGTTTCATTATGACTTGAGAAACATGGTTTTGATTATATCCAGACATGAGATACAATGTATTTTTTAAAATTGTGGTAAAATAATCTGCACATACAGAAAATTCAGAAGAAAAATGTGTATTTTATACATACATGGATATCTGAACCTTTTGTTTATGTATAATATCACACATTACACTGAAATTTCTAATTATCTAAATCAACAATTGAATAATCATTTATTTTAGCGATCCCAACTGTAATGAAAATATATTTTACAAAGTATTTGAAGCTCTCAATTAATTTTGCATGTGTGGATATAATTTTATGTTCAGTAGAAAAATATTAATCCAGAAAAAGGTTTTAAAAATATTATGTAGATCTATTGACATACACGAATATGCTCCAATAATCCTTCAAGACAAATAAGGAAATAATTAAGCAGAACAAACAATTCTAAAAGACTTAGGAAGACTAATATAATTTATAATATGAATTTTCTATTTGATACCTCAAAACCTATGAGTCACTGGAAAATTTATTGGCTTATTTGTTTGTATAAAATCTTATAGATACCAATTTAAGGGAATTTGTTTTAAGATAAATTATGGAAAGATACACAGCAATATTTGGCAAGGAATATTGATCAAGACCAAAGAGTGAACTGAGAAATAACATTAACAGCTGTGTGATGATTTAATCCCTCACACCTGGGATTCCAGGTTCTTAACTGAACTAAACTTTAACACCCTGTAAATAAACTGGCAACATTTACTCACGGAAATATAGCAGAAAGTTCTTAGAAATAAATATATTTTAGCCAGAAATAGCATGTGTGTCTGGCTTTATCATAAAGGAACCCAAAACTTAGGGATTTATAGACCATGAAAAAGCCAAATAAATAGAGTGGAAAATACAAAAACTTAGTTTTATCTAACAAACCTATATGTACCTACGAATAGAGGTTCATTTTCCAATCATACTAGAATGTAAAAACAAAAACCACTTAAAAACTGTCTAGGATGGGAACAGTCTCTTTTAAAATAATTAATAATTAGTAATAATAATAATAATAATAATAATAATAATAATGTTAAGATGTTTGAAGCCATAATGAATACTTTCTAAGGTTTGAGATTAGTGACTATTTATGATTTCTGAGTTTTTTTTTTAACAATTTAATCATTTCATCTACTGCAACAATATTTGTCAAACATGACTAGCAATAATCAATATGAATTATATAAGAACCTAATAATGGAAACATATATATATATATATATATATATATATATATGGAAAAATAAAACATTTCAATATATAATTTGCATAAAATATGCACCTTATATAAGATAACTAAATTTAATAATGTGGTACTTTTAGAAATTATACGTAATATATATTGATTTCCCTATTAAAGCAAGATGTTGACCTAAAACATTGATACTCAAATATTTTATAAGACATTATAGCTACTAACCATAATAAAAAAGGAATAAAAATTGAAAAAGAAATTGTAGTTATAAAATTAAGCCAAGCTGTTAATTTTTTTTTTTTTTTGTCGTTTTTTGAGACAGGGTCTCACTATGCAGTTCAGACTGGCCTTGAGCTCACTTTTGTAGCCCAGGCTGGTCTTGAACTCACCCCGATCCTCCTGCCTCAGCCTCCTGAGTGCTGGGATTACAGGTGTGCGCCACCACACCCGGCTCAAGCTGTCAAAGTTAATGAGAAAAGTTTAGGAGTATTAGAAGTTAAATGTCATTATGTGAAAACAATTGAACTCTACAAACAACACATAGAGTAATTGGCAAGTAACATAAAATAGGAAAATATTTACAATTGTATTAATTAGTATTCAACAATAAATCACAAAAATAACCATATTCTTATAAAATTTTTTAATGATTAAATGATATTTGTTTACTTATTTATTTTTGGTGGTACTAGGGGTTAAATTCAGGACCTTGTGCTTGCCAGGAAAGTACTTATCCTACAGAGCTACCTCCACAGTCCAATGTCCTTCTATTTGAAAAATTAAAATTCCAATTGAAAAGTAGGAAGTTAGTGTATAGATTTAGCACAACCATAATGTATCTTTATGATACTTTTGTAGATATTGGCAACCTGAAAATTATATGGAATTTAAAAAATAGACAAATGAGTAAAAACTGCTGAACTTAGAGCAGAAAAAAAGCAATTCAGAGCAACAATCGCAAAGTTAGAAACATCAAACTCTTACACTTGAAGTCCTACCAAAAAGCTACAGCAATAAAAACAATGTGGTTTTGGCACAAAATGAGATATGTTAATGATCATGGGAAGAAAGTGAAAAGGATGGAGGAAAAAAAAATCCAAGTCTATCCAGCAATCTGACAAATGCCGGGGGGTAAAACATATAAGCCGAAGGAAATAAAGCCTCTTTACTGAATGTGTTATGTACAGAAGCAAAACAGATGTAATTCCTTATATGGTTAGTGTGTGTGTGTGTGTGTGTGTGTGTGTGTGTGTGTGTGTGTGTGTGTATGAGTGTGTGAGTGTGTACGTGTAGTGCAAAAATCACCTGAAATCTACTCCCTTGGCAATCTTACATTATATGTTAAAATGTTAGTAAATATAGTCATTATGTTATACATTATAGTACTAGATTTATTCATTACACATAGCTATAATTTTAAAGCTTTTTATTAATATCTCCCAGTTTCCACATAGCCACCCTTGGAAATCATTGTTTTATTTTGTTTCAGGGCATTAAACTTTTAAACATTCCAATTCTGTGAGACAATACAGTATCTTTTTTCTGTTTCAGGATAATTTTGGTTAGCATAATATTCTCTAGACTTATCCATATTAAAACTGATGTTTGGACCTTCATGCATGGATTAAGAAAATGAAAGTCAAAGCCAAAAACAGATATTATCTCACAAGTGCTAGGATGGCTGTTGTCGGAAAGACATAATATAACATGTGTTGTATAGAACATAGAAAAAAAAAACTCTTATGCATTTTTATGGGAATGTAAATTAATCCAGCTAATATAGAAAGCAATATGGCAGCATCTCAACAGTTAGAAATGAAACAACAGTATGATACTGCTATGGTATTTCTGGATAAATATGCAAAATAAAGCAAATAGAAGCACACGGATATATTTTTCTGAAATCTTTTTTTGAAAATTTTATTAATTTCAACAAGAAGCAGCAATAAGAGACTTTTAGAATCCGTCAGTAGGCAGCCACAATAATCAATACGATGCTAACTATTGGCTTCTTAGCAGTTGAGCACATAAAATGCAGATATCATTTTACAAAGTTTATTGGTACAAATATGTCTTCTAATTGAAAGGAGGGAAAGTAGTTGTATACATAATCCAATATAGTGTAATAGTAATGGGTTATCTGCAGAACCAGCAATGTTGGAAACTGTTGACTTGAACCTTTTACAACCCATCATACTAATCAGGTTTTACTTTTTATGTCTCATGGTTAAACTTTTCCGCTCAGTGGTTAATGCCAAGTTAAAGCAAGACCTATACAACAAAACATGTAACTTTTGTATTGGACAAGGTCAGTCAAATCCCCTCAGGACTTAACTTGAAACAATGTATAGCATTTTGTATAGCTTGTCAATGTCAGGCATCTGGATGAGTCACACCCATTGCTTCACCAGTTTGCTCTCTGTCAAAGCCTGAGAGAATGTTTTCTCTCTAGGGGACTCTCTGTACATCATTGATTCCTTTCCTCTGTGGCCACAAAATCTCCTTATATAGAAAAGTTGGGACACCACTGATTTATATGATGTTACAGTACAGGTTCTATTGTGTCCTCAGTCCTCACAGACCTTGAAAGGGTAGGGCCAAAATATTGGCTCTTCTTGTAGTCCTACTTTTTCTCTAATATTTCGGTCTGCCTACTAAGTTGCTAAACCTCTAGAAGAGAAGCTTAGTGACACTATTACTCTATAACATAGGTAATTTAGCTTAACAACACTGTCTTTCTGAATATCAAATATCTTAGATTTAACATGAAAGCAGTATATTCCACCAATCATCAATGTTCTAATAAATCCCTATGGAATGTGGAAAATACCAAACTAAAAAAAGCAAAACAAAACACAGTTACACATATTTACATACACATTTAGGAATCTAACCATATACAAAACTATAGCAGGTTAAACCTATGGTATTTTTCCTTGTCTCTTACTTTCTTTTTTTACCCTCTTTTTTTTAAGCAAACATATACTTGAGGGAGAGTATAGTAATAATTGATATGACACTAGCACACATTGAAAAGACCAGAATGACACACATTCGAAGCATGATTTTAGTAATACACATTGCAATCTTCAGCGTCAAAAACTTTTTGGAGATATGTAGGATGACTGTCAGATTCACCTTGTGAATATGTAAGTGCATGATTTTGCCCCTGCCATGTTTCCCAACTTTTATGTTTGCTGGTTCTCCACTGTTTAATTCATCAGTTCTTCACTTCCACTTAGTTGTGTTGCATATTTCCAGTTTTTATTTCTTCTTTTGAGTTCCTACAAGAGGGAGACTATACAATATTTATACATGTAGCTCTGGTTTATTTCACTTATGAGTATATATTCAAGTTATATCCACTTATATATGAAGGCTTCAAGTTTATCATTCTTTATAGCTGAGTAATATCCCATTGTACAAAAATAAGATATTTTTTATCAATTCTTCAAATGATGGGCATTTTGATTGTTTCCAAGATTTGGCTATCACAAACTGTGCTGGTATGAACAAAAGAGACATCAGAATGATAAGATGTTTTCAGTACTTCTGGGGTTGGATTGGATTTCCAGTCCTAATTTGTAAAGGTGTCTCCACACTGATTTTCATAATGGTTGCACCAGTCTGCATTCCCACCAGCAGTGAAGAAGTGTTCCTTTATTTCCACAGCATGTCCAATGTTTGTTTTGGTTGGTTTCTTTATGATAACCATTCTTTCTGGGGTGAGATGGTATCTAAGTGTTGTTTTAATCTGTATTTCATGGATGACTAGTGATGTGAAATATTTCTTCATGTATTTATAAGGGCCTAGAATTTCTTCGTCTGAGATGTGTATCTTTATCTTGACTGCTCATTTCTGGATAGCGTCTTCAAATATTGGGACCCTAATGATATTTTGTTCTTTATAAATTTTAGTTAGGAAACCTTTATTTGAATTCTTATTAGTTCATTTGTTTTTTCAAAAATTGTGCATTTTCCTTTTAACTCTTTCTCTTGATATGCAAAAACTTCTCAGCAAGAGGAGGTACCAGGTGTTTGTTGATCCTTTAAAGTGATATTCGTCCATTTCTATTTGTTTCCATTAACTTTTCCTACACCGATATCTTCAGGATATCCTCCCACCTTCTCTTCAAGGAGATTTAGTGTTTTGGTTTTAATATTTATTTATTTGTTTGTTTGTTTGTTTGTTTGTTTGTTTAATGGTTGGCTCAGTCAGACCTGAGGGTGAAACTGTTGCAGCATGTAGTGTTGAGGATCAAACTGTGGTACCTGCAATTGCCCAAACTTTCCTAAAATGGTGCTTTAGACAGCTGTGCCATCTCACTGTTCTCTGTTTTAATATTTAGATCTTCAACCCATTTTGACTTTAGTTTAATGCATGGTGATAGACCTAGGTCAAGTTTTAGTTTTCAGTGTATAAAGAGCCAGTTTTTCCAGTACTTGTTAAAAAGACTATATTTCTTCCAGTAAACATGTTTGGTCCCTTTGTTGAAGACAAAGTGGCTGAGTGTGTTTGAATTTGCTTCTGTATCTTCTAATCCATTCCGTTGATCCTCAGGCTTATATTTTGTCAGTCATGCTGACTTTATCACTTCAACGTTGTAGTATACTTTTAGATCAGGAATTGTAGTGTCTCCTACCTTATCTTTGTTGTTCAGTATTGTCTTTGCCATTCTAAGTCTTTTCTGGTTCCAAATAAATCGTAGGAATGATTTCTGCAGGTCTGTTAAGTATGTTGAAGGTATTTTGATAGGGATTGCATTAAATTAATATAACAATTTTGAAGTATGGCCATCTTCACATTGTTGGTTCTTCCTATCCAGGAGCACGAAATACTTTTTACGTTTTCTGAAATCCTCTAGGATCTATTATTTTTAAACTACTGTAATTTTCATTGAAGAGATCTTTTACTTCTTTAGTTAGGTTATTTCCTAAGTATTTCATTTTTTGGATGCTACTGTAAAAGGTATCGTTTCTCAAATTTCTCTCTCAGTGTGCTTGTTATCTGTGTAGAGGAATGATATTGACTTTTGTGTACTGACTTTGTATCCTGCTATACTACTGAATTTGTCTAGTAATTCTAGTAGCTTGTTGGTGGAATTTTTGGGTCTTTCAAGTATACTATCATGTCTGCAAATAATGATTGTTTAACTTCTTCTTTGCCAATTGTTATTCTTTTATTTCTGTCTCTTGTCTATTGGCTCTAGCTATTGGTTCCAGAACTATATTGAATAGGAGTGGTGGACATTCTTGTCTTGTACCATATCTGAGAGTAAAATACTTCAGATTTTTTTCCCATTTAGAATTATGTTAGCCTTTGGATTGTCATAGATGTCTTTTATCAAGTTGAGGTAGAGGCCATCTATTGCAATTCCCTGTAGAACATTGAGGATGAATGAGTGTTAGACTTTGCAAAAAGCCTTTTCTGCATCAATTGAGATGTTCATATGGTTTTCGATTGGGTTGTATTCAAATAGTGTATTATATTGATAGATTTCCATATGTTGAACCATCCTTGCATTCCTGGTACGAATCCTAACTGTCCATGATGTAAAATCTTCTTAATGATTTGTTAAATTCTATTTTCCTAGGATTTATGAGGACTTTTGCATCTAGGCTCATGAGATAGATTGGTCTGTAGTACTCTTTTTGAGTTGCATCTTTCTCTGGTATCTGTATCAGTATAATACTTGTGTCCAGGAATGATTTTGGAAGGATTGTTTCCTTTTTTATTTCATTTAAGAATTTCAGGAATATTGGGATTATGTCTTCTGTAAATCTCTTGTAGAATTCAGCTGTTAAGCCATCAGGATGTGGTCTTTTCTTTGTCAGTAGGTTTTATGTTACATTTTGTATTTCATTAGTTATTTTCAGATGATTGAGAATTCTTATATCTTCTTTATTCAGTTTTGTTAGATGTACTTTTCTATGAATCTGCCCATTTTATCTGTGTCTTCAATTCTGTGAGAGTAAAGATTGTCCAAGTACCTATTAACAATCTTCTTGATCTCCATTGGGCCTGTGGTTATGTCACTCTTTTCATTCCTTTTTGATTGAATTTAATTTTTTCCTTCCTCTTTTTGATGAGGTTAGCTACAGGTTTATCAATTTTGTTTAATTTTTCAAAGAGCCAGCTTTTTAATTCATTAATTTTTGCAATATTTTCTTTGTCTTGATTGAACTAATTTCTGCTGTAATCTTTACAACTTCGTCCCATCTTTGAACTTTGTGCTTGGTTTGCTTTTTCCTTTCTAGATGATCTAGGTGTAGCATTAAGGTATTTATTTGTTGTCACTCTGTTTTGTTAATGTGTGAATTCAGAGGTATAAATTTTGTTCTGCGAACTGCTTTCATTGCATCCCATAAATTCCAGGAGGTCGTTTTTGAATTTTCATTAAACTATAGATATTATTTAATTTCTTGTTTAATTTCATCTGCATCCCTTTGATTGTTGAGGAGGACATTGTTTAATTTTCACTTATTTCTGGGGATTTTGTGGTTTCCTTTGTCATTTATTTCCAGTCTCATTGCACAGTGGTCAGATAATATGCACGGGATTATTTCTGTTTTCTTGAATATACTTATGCATGATCTAAGGACTAGTTTGTGGTCTATTTTAGAAAATTTCCCATGTACAGCTGAAAAAAATGTGTGTTAAGAAGTGGTTGAGTGGAACGCTCTGTATAAATTCACTAAGGCTGGTTGTTCCAAATTCTACTTTTTTTATTTTTTTTTAATTTTATTTATTTATTTTTTCTTGTTTCAGAACCTTTGTTTGCTTATTCACTCATTTTTATGGCCGGCTCAGCCCGCCCCAAGGGCAGGGCTGGCACAGCACGTGGTGTCGGGGATCGAACCATGGTCCCTGAAGCCAGCCAAGCTTTCCCATGCAGGCGCTTTAGACCACTGAGCCATCCCACCGGGCCCCTTCTACTTTGGTTTTACTATTTCTTTTCTAATTTTTAGTCTGGTTGACCTATCTTTTTGGGATAAAGGGGTGTTATAGTCGCCTGTTAAGATTGCAATATGGGATATTAGAATTTCATGTCCAGTAAGATTTGTCTTAAATAGTTTGGTGCTCCCATGTTGGATGCATACATAGTTATGAGTGTTACTTCTTCTTGAATTTTTCATTTGATCTTTGTAATGATTCCAGAACTATATTGATTAGGAATGGTGGTAGAGGACATTCTTATCTTGCACCAGATCTGAGAATAAAAACTTCAAATTTTTCCCATTTAAAATTATGTTAGCTGTTTGATTTTCATGGATGGTTTTTATCAACTTAAGGTAGAGACCATCTATTCCAATTTTCTGTAGAACTTTGAGCCCAAATGTGTGTCGAACTCTGTCAAATGCCTTTTCTCATCAACAGCAAAGATTATGTGATTTTTGGGCTTGGCTCAATGGGTATAGTGTATTACATTTATAAATTTGTGTATGTTAAGCCATCCTTGCTTTTCTGGGATGAATCCTACCTGGTCATGATGTATAATCTTCTCCTGTTGAGTTTTTGTATGTCAAAAGAAATTATCAACAGAGTGTAAAGACAACCCACAAATTTTGAAAAAAAATTAACTGATAAGAATACAGACAATGGTCTTCTAACTAGAATTTATAAGGAACTAACGAATGTTAGTGTCCCAAATTTCAAACACCAAATACAGAAATGGGCAACTTAGATGAGCATACATTTCTCTGAGGAATAAATACTAGAAGCTTACAAATACATTTTTCAAGAATGTAGTGGCCTTCTTTACTTTATTTAATCTATGTTGGTTTGAAGTTCAGACTACCTACAAAGTGCATTCCTACCCCTGCTTTTTCCTGATGTGCTGGAGCATGTAGTATTATTTTCCAGCCTTCTACATTCAACCTATGAATTTCTTTATGAGTCAGATGTGTTTCTTATATAGAGCATATTGTTGGATTTTGCTTCCTAATCCATTGTCTGTCTATTTCTTTTTATTGGAGAATTAAGTACATGTACATTGATGGTTATAATTGAAATATATTGATCTATGATTGAACATTTTTTTTGCCTACTATTGTTTTCTCTATTCTCTCCTGTGTTTCATTGGTTGCCCTAATTGGTGCATTTTTTCTGTTGTTATTCATGGAATTCAGATCATTTTGGTCTCTTTAAATATACTTTCAAATAGTCTCTGTAGGCTTGACTTTGTCATTATGAATTTCTTTGTCCTTGGTTGTGGAAGTATTTCACTTCTACATTAGACTTGAAAGACAGTTTTGCAGGGTATAGTAGTCTGGGCTGGAATTTGTTTTCATAGAGGACTTGAAGCACTCTGCTCCATGCTCTTCTTGGCTTCATGGTTTGTGAAGAGAAATCTGCAATTATCATGAGTTTTCTTTAAATATAATCTATTTCTTTTATCTAGCAGCTTTTAGCATAACATTCTTCTACTGAATTTCTGGGATCTTGACTTTTTTATGTCTGGATGTGTTATTATTTGGGTTGATATTATTTGGAGATCTGTATGCCTCAGTTCGCTGAAGGCCATGATGTTTTCTCATATTTGGGAAGTCTTCTGCTATTACTTCTATCCATATTCTTTTTTTATCATTTGTATTGGCTCCTTTCTCTTTGATGTCTATTAATCTCACGTTGTTTATTTTTGCATTATCTTGCAGATGTTGAATTATTTTCTCCTGCATCCTAGTTCATTTCAAGAAATCATCTCATTTGTTTTATGTTTTATTATTGTTATATTTTTTAAACTTTTGTTTGTTTATTTATTTATTTTTATGGCAGGCAAAGCTCAGCATGTGGTGCCGGGGATCGAACCGCGATCCCTGCAGCTACCTAAGCTTTCCTAAACAGGCGCTTTAGAACACTGAGCCATCCTGCTGGTCCCCATCTCATTTATTTTAATGTATTTAGTATAAGGCCTACAGGGTCTCAATACACAGATTGGACTTGTAGTGATCCTTCCTACTTTTCAGCTTCCCAAGCACCGGGATTACAGGTATGCCATCATATATATTCTCATCCATCATCTCAGTGTGTCCTGGGGTTAAGATCAGCATGACACCACAGGGCTTGAATCCTTTGGCCCTGTGTCTGCCTGAGCCAATGTTTTAATCCACTAAGTTATCTGGCCAGCCCTGTGTAAACCATTTTAAACTGAGAACATATACTAAACAATGTGATACAGAGAAACGTGATACAGATTTAGATTTTTAAAATTTTATTTTAAGGAAAGACCCATTGCCATAAAAAAATTCCAGTTGCTTCTATCTCATTTATCTCATCATTCTTGACATTTTTTGAAGCAGTTCTGAGAGTTTTCTTTAATGAGAATCTTCAAATGTGCTACAATAATTGTCTCAATGTCCAGAATTGGTTAACTTATGTTTCACATTTATTTTTTATTAGCACACATACTTCATACATAATGTTTGTATTCATGAGCAATGTAGCTTCTTGTGTGTAACACCTTTTGTTCATTCCTCTTCAGTCTTTTTTTTCTTCCCTCATTTTGAAACTTGAGAAGATCTAGACCTCGAGTGGTGACCGACATAGTGAATACATTGTTATGTGGACATACTGTAATTACTTTCTTTTCAAAAAAAAAAAATGTCTGTTTTTTTGAGACAGGGTCTCACTATGCAGTTCAGGCTGGCCTTGAGCTCACTTTTGTAACTTAGGCTGGTCTCAAACTGGCACTGATCCTCCTGCCTCAGCCTCCCAAGTGCTGGGATTATAGGCATGCACCACCACTCCTGGCTTATTTTTATTAGTACATATTTGCAGCACATAATGATTATCAAGCTCTTATCCTCTTAGTTATCTTTATGAAATTGTTAAGGATATCATATTACAGTGATACAATCACACCCATATGGGTAGCAACACACCATAAAGCTTTTATGAGACCATATTTCCCTTAGGTAAAGCTCAGGAGCAAAGCTTATCTTTTATTTTATCACAATTTGTGAAAATACTAATGAAAGAAGGCTCTCAGAGATTTCAGAAAGAGGACTTGTCTTGAAATGGCAAGAATGATCAGAGAAGTATTTTGAAGTAAGAAATCTTTTCAAGTGGATTTTTTTTAATTTAGTATTTTTTATTGTTTAAATTTTACAATGGTTATATTACATATTTTCATCATCAGATCAGTTTAGATTAATACATATAGGTACATAAGATTGAGCAAACAATTAAACATTAACCTTTTTAAATCAATATTACTTTTTTTGTTGTTTTTTTTTCTTTTCCCCTTTCTTTTTTTCTGAAAGTTGACATATTGCATATTGTCCTCACAATTGTTCTACACAGTACAGTGTGTGGGCATGACCCACCTCCTTATTGATGTTGCTTAGAAAAAAAGAAAGAAAAAAAGAAAAGGAAAAGAATATACTTCTCTTTGGACTAAGGGGAAGCAGATACATACACAGTCAAATGTTCTCCAATTGCAGTGGGCCACCAGTGAAGCTTGTAATGTTGGAGGCTATTGAATCTAAGCCTCCTAAAGCTCATCTCACCAATCTAGCTCTGCATTTCATGCATTGTAACTAAGCATTTTTTTTTTTTTTCTTGCTGGGTGGTCAAGGGAAAGTCGAAGCAAGACCTGTATAACAAAACATTCATTTTTTTTTGTATCTTCCAGGGTCAAATTCCCTCAAGATTAAGTTTGGGACCATAGACAGTACTTTGTAGGACTGTTGTTAGTGTCAACCTTAGGGATGAGTCACGCCCATTGCTTGGCCATTTTGCTTTCTGTGAAAGCCTGAGAGAATGTTTTTCTCTGGGTGACTCTCCTTAGACGCACTACAGTTCATTCATCCCTTTCCTCTGAGGTCCCATAATCTCCTTGACCATAAAATTTGGGACAACTCTGAGTTATAGGATATTACAGCACAGGTTCTCTTATATCCTGGGTCCTTATTGACCTTGAAGGGCTAGGGCCAAAATATTGGCAAGTGGATTAATTTCAACTTTTTATTGAAATAATTTTTACTTACACTTTTTACTGTACATTTCATTCATACTTGAATTTTCATTCAATAGTCGCTACACAGAAGGAAATATCTTATTTTATTAAGGAAAATAAACTTTAAAAGATTAAGAAGCACTGGTAATTTCTGGTAAGTTATTTAAAATGGAAATTGATATGATATTTTGATGAGTATGTAAATTCATCTATTTTGAGCATTTCATCACCTATAGGAAGATGACAGTAACAGCGATAACATTATTGATTATAATACCAACAAAGATCTGAAAGACAATTATAATTGGTTGTAGACTTATCCTCTATATACCTATCATGTACTTTATAAATAGGCTGGGGATATAGCTCAGCCGTATAATACCTGCCTAGTAAGTGTAAGATGCTGATTTCAATCCTGGCTCTGAAAAAACAAACAAACAAACAAAGTCTGAATTAATTTATCACTTAGAAATATTTAATCAGGTAAGTATGATAATAATTTCAATTTTATAAACTAGGAATAAACACACAACATGTTTAAGAACTGTTTTCCTAAAGTCGTATAGGTCGTAAGTTACAGAAGCTGGATTTTAATTTAGGCTTCTACATTCCAAAAGAAGATCTCTTAAGCACTATGCAACACTCAAGGACAATGAGAGAATTAAAAATGAAGAAAGTGTGAACTTGACAATGTATAGTAATATAGACTATCTATCCAAAATGTATCTACCATCTAGATATGTCTGCCTAGAGAATATTAACCAAATAATCAAAGTAATTATTTCTCAATATTTGGGTCTAGTTTTGAGAGTAATTACAATTCACTCCAAATGTTTCCAGTCATGTGAACTCATTGCATAAATTTTTACAAAAATCTTAGCATGATTAGTAATTAAAACAAGGAATGGAATTCGGATGGGCAACTGCTATAACAGGTAAATATCATAGTATTTCTGATAAAGAAATAAAGGTAGTAAAGTCTTAATTGGAACTCAGTCAGAAACAGGGAGAAACATGACATAGAAGTGAGCAGGGAAGAATTACTATTGTTTCATGCTGTTTTTTTCTTTCTACCTTATTATTTTGACTCTGATAGTTTTGATCTTCAAAAAGACCTCTACAGGAAGAGAAAGCAAAACACATCCACTGGACATTAGGATTGCTAGATCCATAACAGATCTAATCCAGGCAACAAAACGTGCCCAGGGGTGGAGAGTGTGAGAGATTACAGTGCAGCTTCCTTACATTATTAAGAATTTCATCTTTCTTAAAAAACAAAAGGCTGACCAAAAAGCTCAGTGGATTAAAGCACCTGCAGGGACTGTGAGTTTGATCTCCGAGGCCTGCAGTGTGGGTCCTTGCCACCCAGGGCGCAAGACAACAATTGAGACTGTTCCTAGTGGCACATGCTTATAATCCCAGCTCTTGGGTGGCTGTAGACAGGCAGATTGCTATGAGTCCGATCTAGTAATGAGACCCTAAACACCCTGTAGACTCTTCCCTAAAATACAAAAAAAAAAAAAAAGAAAGAAAGAAAAAAATGAATTTCACCCTTCTTAACATTCTAGCTTATATAGCTCATAAATTGTATAAAAATGAAAGGTATTTAACAAGCACATTAGAGAATAATTCCCAAAGTGAGTCACCCTGTATGAATATGTTGAAAATCAGGACCAAATTAAATATACAAGTGGAACTTTTAATGCACTTGTTTTTCTCCTTCTTCTTAGACCTACTTATAATGGTGGACTCAGCATCTTATCAATGTCACAGTACTGAATATTACTGATTGTAGAAAGATTGTCACATGCATGTTCTTACTATAGTTTTTACAGATT
>PVJA010011560.1:0-54424 GCA_004027025.1 Myocastor coypus
AGGAAAGGAAAGGAAAGGAAAGGAAAGGAAAGGAAAGGAAAGGAAAGGAAAGGAAAGGAAAGGAAAGGAAAAGAGAGGGAAGGAGGCTGGAAGGGCAGGTGATGCACCTAAGGGCAAAGATCTCGGCCATGGGTTAAATTCCCAGAGGCGCACACCCCAGCAGAGACTCCCTGGCATGTGTGCAGCCCTTGCTCTGTGGCTGGGACAGGGGAGCAGGTGACTAGCTCCACTTCAGAAGGATGCCTTCCCAGCCTTCACACACAGTCAGTTACCTCACTCCCACAGCTAACCTGGAGCTGTGTTATAAGACTCCCGGGACCTCTGCATTCCTAAGATCGGTCCCAGTCATCCTAAACTGTTCTCATTTCTCCTGGGTTTTATTCACTAACACTTGACCCAAGATTTCCCATCAGCATTTCTAATGTGGGCTGCCCTCTGAATTCTGGTATCAGGCACTAGCTGCTTCCTAAGCAACCCATCACCTTGCTCTACCTCAGGCTGTGTGTGTTTGTGTGTGTGTGAATGTGTGTGTGTGTCCCTGAGCTACATTCCCAGCCTCTTTATTCTTCATTTTGAGACAGGGTCTTGCTAAGCTGCCTGGGCTGGGCTTAAACCTATGACCCTCCTGCATCAGTTGCCCAGAGCTCTAGGATTACACAGGTGCACCACCTTTTCCAGCTTCTAGTGGGGATTTTTAAATATAAAGTGAACCAATAACTACTTCTCCACTACACTACATGCTGGTGACAGAATCAGGACTCTCACTGTGAGGTGGCCAATGGTGTGGGTAGTGCAGGCAGCTATGCACGGCATAGGACAGCAAATAGCTATGCTAATGTGAGAAAACAGGACTTCAAAGTATAAGATTCATTTCTTTAAAAATGCAGGAAATAAAAGTCCTTCAATTCTAAATCTGAACTAGAAATACTATAATACAGAGCCAGGCTCCCAAGGAGGAAGAATACCTCCTGGCCTCCTGAATGTGAAAGTGTGGATGGGGCACAGGTCCAACTCACTTTCCTCTCTCCAGTGTATTGGCTGACACACTATGTCACCTCCACTGAGACACTTAACTAAGTAACTCAGCACTCTCCATCCTGACCCCTAGAACGCTGCTCACTGTGTCAACTGCAGAAGTTGAGAAGCTCAACAAAGCAGCTCTGAAGGACAGGGTCCCCAATCTGTGCAAGCAGAGGGCACAGAGATGGTAGGGGGCTACACCCACCCTGGGACAGGGTCGCCTGCTCAATATCAGGGAGAAGAGGCTTCTGTCCCCATGTCTTGGCTACTTTTCACTTGTTGCTAGGACAAAATACCTGACACTCAAATCTAAAAAAGGAAAGGTTTCTTTAGCTCAGTTAGTAGAGATTTCAGTCCATACTCGGCTGGCTCCAAGGCAGAGTGGCCCATGAAAGAGGGCAGCCATTCATTGTGGCAGAAAACAGCAAAGCAAAGGGAGGAGCTGCAGCTGCAGCTTCTAGCTAGCCCCTCGCCCTTCCTTCCACATCGACTGCTAAGACCAGAGCTCCTCCAAGGAACTGGCACAAACCATCCTTCCTCAATCCTTTCAGTGTCTTTTACGTGCGAGTCACTGGAGGGCGGCCCTCCGTGCCCTAGGGAGGGGATGTGCCCATTCAGCCAAGCTTCAACTTCTCAGATTGACAGGATGTATAAGCCACTACAACCCTTGTGCCTTCTGCTACCTTGAGGCTGTGCTCACCACCCTGCCTTGGAGCCAGCACTGAAACCTCCAGACTGTGAGCTAAACAAGCCTTTCCTTCCTTTGTTCTAAGGGTTGGGTATTCTGTCTCAGTAATGAGAAAAGTAACGGACACCCTGAGTAAAATACCCTCTTCCAGGTGGCTCTGTCCCTTCCTCCCTATGGTGATGTCTGCTGAAAACATCACTTCAGCACAATGAACCCCACCGAACCTCCAGGGGTGTGAAAGTGCTTCCACCTCACAGAGCACCAGCCAGAAAGCTGTGCAAACTCTGCACGCC
Source organism: Myocastor coypus (assembly GCA_004027025.1). NCBI lineage: Eukaryota > Metazoa > Chordata > Mammalia > Rodentia > Myocastoridae > Myocastor > Myocastor coypus. The sequence goes on from PVJA010011560.1 coordinate 2,002, forward strand.
CCTGAAATCATAAAGCTTCCACACAAACTGTACCTCCATCTCATTCTGTTGCTTCTTCTCTTCAAACCGCAGGCGCCTCTGCAGCTCCTCCAGAGCAGCGCGGTAGATTGCATCCTGAGTGTTCTGAAGTTCAATGATTTGGTCAAACACTGCTCGAAGCTGGTTTAAAAGTACCTGAAAAGACACAACCATTTTCCAGGACTATAACTTCAATGTGCTCCCTAAGCTTCTCAAATGAAGCTTTTCTAATTAGGAAAAGGGCATTTTCAACACTTTGGACATAGTCTGTCTCCTCCAAGACTCGAGCTGAAATCTGGTCTCCACAGTAACTGCACAGGACCCACAAGGCACCAGATCCTCAGGCACCCTGGGACTGGTTGTTTCATTTGTGTCTTGATATCTTTCAAATCCTCACACAGTGATGGGGTAGCTTCTAGAGGTTGTGATTAATTCATGATCCAATGCAGGGATTATGGGTACTGAGTGCTGCACTGCCTGAACGCAATATAAGGAAGGGAGAGAGGCCTTCTAGGCTGCAGTCACTGCTCCTCCCTTTGCTCTTTGCTGTCCTCTGCCTCCATGAATAGCTGCCCTCTGCCATGAGGCACTCTGCCTTGGAGCCAGCTTGTAAGTGCTATGCGGTGCTCTCCATACATATGTCAGTCCCTCTACCAGCATAGCTTGCGACAAAAACAATGGACCCTCAGCACAACTCTATTCCTCTGAACTAGAAACACACAAAGCACCACACACTGTACCCACAGCCCCACAGCAACATGCAGAGGTACAACTAAGGGAAGGGTAAGTTAAACCCTTCCTTCTCATAACAAGCCCTGCCAGAGTCCCTGACAAAACTGCAGCCTGGACAGAGCAGCAGAACTCCTTCAAATGAGGAACAAACTCAGGAAAAGCAGTCCTGTGTGTGGAAACAGGAACAACACTCTCCTTCATGTGAAAACATTCCAAGAAAAACTCAGCAGATCTGGGAAATACAGAAATGGAAAAGGCTAACATTGGTCCAAGTGCAGCCATGAGTGGTGCTCCAGACCAGTCAGTGTTGCAAAGAAAGTAGCTGATGGCGGCATAAGCACTGGAGGGCAGGGCTGCCGCTTGCCCTTGGTGTCCAGAGCCAGGCCCCCATGGACAGCCAGCTCCTCTGCACAGGGGACTCCCTGGACATGGGGTTGGCAACACTTGGATTCAGGGTTCTCTCACTAATCCCAGTAGGCACTAACAGCTGAGCTTGTACTGGGAAATAAGCACTGCTAGGCATCCAGTCCTTCCAGCTGACCTGGGGGGCATAAGGATGGCAAGACATACAATTCCCCTTTCCTCATTAGCTACAGTGGGCCCCGTCAGGCATGACCTGAGAAAGATCTTCCAACGCACAAGGAACCTTGTTGCCCTCAGCAAACAGAGCTAACGGCCAAAAGAAAGTCAGGGCTGGGCCTGTGGTCTCCCTGATGCCCACAAGACCCAGCTTTATGTGCATAGCTCTCTCTTCATCCTTGCAGCTTTGGCCTCCAACATGTCACCCAGAGTCCTTGGGACCAGGACCCCCAAGACCACAGCCTCTACATACACAGCTTCCCTCCAGAGCGGCACCAATATTGCTAGAATCAGCCTGCCTATACCAAGACAACACTCAGTCTAGTCTTTTCCAGGTTCAGTCTCCCATGTTTCCTAATGCACTGTGAACCACCAGACTCTAGCAGGGCAGGGTCAGGAGATCACAGCAGCAACAACAAAACACAACAGAGATTCAGCTTTGGGTCAGATTACTCGGTGCTATCCCTAGTGCCAGAGAACCCTGCATTAATGCCATCAATACTGCTCAGAGACTGTGTTGTCTATCAGAGAAGTCTTATTTTATGACAAAAAAAAAGTAAAAGACCAAGATGGTTCCATTTCTGCAGCTGCCACAACATCCTGAACTGGTTCAAATGCTTTCTCTAACATACTCATTTTGACTTTGGGAGGAGCTAGATGTTGCACAGTACCAGGTCTGGTGACCTAGGCAGATGAAGATGGCACTGTTTTTACGTGCTGCCTTTCCCTTAGGGGGCCCTTGGCAGCATTATCACTGTATTTCTGAACACTTCCCAGGGCACTTGGGAAGGACTTCCCCAGCTATTCCAGAACATGGAACATCAGGCGGGAGGTATCCTGGAAGGAGGGCAAAACCTAGAGGGGTTCCCAATAGGGTCTTCTATAATAGCTTTTCTCATATTTAAACACACTGTATTTTCTTGTTAATCTCAGTATTTCTCTTGCTTATCTCATTCTGTGGTCACATAAAAACAAGTCACGTGCTGGGGAGACTGGGACTGGGAGATAACAGTCTAAGCACCTGCCTGGCAAGCACACTAACCTAGGTTCAATATCTGGTGCAGCCAAAACTGGGTGTGGGGGTGCACACCTGTACTCCAGGCACTTGGGAGGCTGAGACAGGTGGCTCACTGAGAATGTGAGCTGTGCAGTGAGACCCTGTACTGAATGAATGAATGAATGAATGAATGAATGAATGAATGAATAATTTTTTTTTTTTTTAAGTCACTCTCTTTGGAACAATAGCTAAGCAACCAGTTGCGCACAGACATGCCATTGGAGGGCCCTGGCCACAACCTGTGCTCAGGACTCTGAGGAACATGATCCCTCCAGGATGACTGCAGCAGCAGCAACCTCCAGTGTGATTTGGGGCCCCCTCCACATCACACAGATGGAAACCCCAAGGTCATGACCAGCGGCCACTCTTAGGCTGTCACACCTAGCCTCACATCTGTGTGTCACAACAGCCATGGTCTTGTTAGTAAGAATATTACACTAGAAATGTGTTGGCCGTACATTAACTTTGTGTATTATTTATTTCATATAGTGGTTTTCTTTTAGAAAAATCCTAGTGACTATTCTGAGCAAATCATCACCTTTAGGCAACCAAGGATCACTTGGGGATGAGGACGTGGAACCTGGTGCTGCACAAGGACACGGGCTAGGGATGGCTCATGGAGCAGCCCTGTGCTAGAGGCAGGAGCTGAGCCTTCCCTGTCAACAAGCAGGCTGCACAGCACTAGATCTAGTGGCAGTCCCACACATGCACACAATGCAAATGCCCACTGCTATGAACATTAGCAGCAGCGCCTCATGCTGGTGACTCTGCTGGATGTTTCATGTGACCCACAACCAATTGAAGAGAGACTGCCGCCCCCTTTCAAAGCAAGACAAGATGCGTCAGAAGCTTCCAAGTGGCCCTCACACAGTGAGCGGCAGATCCAGGACCTCTCTGATGCTGGTGACTTTAACTGGGTATGGACCTACCTGGCCCATGCACAGGACAGAGGGTGCCTGGAGAATTCCTCTGTCCTGTGTCAATCACTGAGCAGCATGAGGAGGATGTGCCTCACACCTCCCACGCTAAGAGGGCTAACGGGCCACAAATCACTTAGAGACATTTCTTAAATCAATAACTCTAGTCCAAGTACTTTAACCACTTTTATGGTTATCTCAGTACATTTATAAACACATTCTGTATAGTAGCATCTTGGAAGTCATCACTTTTTTACAATCAGTAACTCTTTAATAATGAAACTTAGTGTGTCAAAGTGCATGTTCTTGCCATGGCACTAAGCTTGACACACTGAAGTTTAACCCAAGGAAGCCATGCAGCAGGGTTACCCGAGGAGGATCCAGCCAACACAGGATGGTCAGGGTAGCCTCTGCAGACCTGCATGGCCAGAATCAGCTTGGAAGGGGACCCTTGAGGCTCCACCCTGCCTGCATGCTCCCTTTGTCTTAGGCCTGGGAGACCTGCACCATGGAACTGTCACTTCACCACAGGGCCTGAGGGAACAGAAAGCCAGCACAAAGCTTGAGGCCTGAGAATGTTCTGAATTCGATCCAATAAACCCCTCATTTTCAAACACTTGCAGTCAGACACCAGGACTCTAAGAGGGCAGAACGCAGAAAGGTCCCTAGATGAGCATCACCTAGCACCTACAGCTGGGGTCAGACAATCACACACCATGCAGCAGTGCAGGAAGAAGGGAGGCAGGTGCAGGGGGAGTGGGTAGTAGGACAGGTGGGCCCCTAAGGTTCCCACCTGTCCCGTCTCTGCAGCCACTCCACTGCCCTTTTTCCTGGGAACCTGCTGAGCTTATCCCTCCATGCCTTACACCACGGCCATGGTAGGACAGGGGGCTTACTCATTCCTCTCACTGTGGCCTGCATAGCTGCACTCCACCCCACCCCCATACAGGGGGTGAAAACATGTCTCCTCTCACCCATTTTGCTATATCTGTTCAGAATGAGTAATCTGATCATCAACTTGTCATCCAGCTGTTCAGCTGTGCAGTCAGGACCAGCAGAGCCCAAGGCAGCTCAGCTCCTACAAGGTGGCCTTACCCTGGAGTCACCATCCAGGAGGCAGCGTGAGGTGATGGTGTCCAGGAACGCCTCATGTGCCGCGATGATGTGGTCCAGGTCCTGAGCCTGCTGCACCCGGTTCCAGAGCTCATCCCACGAGCACTCGAGCACCTGGAGGTGACCATGGGAAACTCTGATGGCTGCGCTCCCCAGGCAGGCCCCTCCCCCAGGACCCGCGGCGTACCTCAAACGTGATGTAGTACTGCATCTGGTGGATGAAGTGCACCATCTCTGAAGCCAGGATGTGGCACTGGTGCAGCACTCCTGAGAACTCTGTGTGAGAGGGGGCATCAGTGGAAGGTACACAGAACCCAGCACGGCCTAGCACTCTCGCAGTCACTCTCAGCAGACACAGAGCTCTGCCCTCCTGGCCATCAGCAGGGAGCAGCCTGCCTTGCCATCTCGCCAAGGCCTTGTCACCTGAGTGAGCAGCTCAAGTCATGCCATCAATGTACAACCCCAAGAGGGGCAGCACAAGACAAATTCGACTGTACTGAAAGGTTTTACTTTACAGAAAGGCAGTGCCATGAACAATGGAAGCTCTGTTTACGGCTTCTTCCCAGCTCATCTGCTGGCTATATGCAAAGAAGCAGCATAGAGGAGATGCAGTGCCAGGTGCCAGGTGGGCAAGAGGAGCTAGCGCCGCCCAGAGGCGCGAGACCACCCACACTTGTGTATTCCCCTTTAAGGTTTCCATGACCAAGGCCAACTTAGCACCGACATGGAATTCTGTGTTCTTTTTTTCCTAACATTCAGTCACAGACTTGATTTTCCTTCCAGAGAAACAGCATCTTGTCTAATAGTGGGATTACACACAGTTCACCTCTGGAGCGGGCACAGGGTAGTGCAGCCCACAACCACAGGCCTAGACCCCAACACTGCAGCTCAGGTCTCTGTCTGCACTGGAGAGGGAGAGGTGCCCAACGCAGCATACGGTTGGATCGCCTGGCACCTCTAAGCTTACATGGGCACACACTCAGTGCACAGGCATAGCTCAGTCCTTTCAGCGCAGACACTCAGTACCTAAGCATACATGGGAAACCTGCTCGCAGCCAAGAAGTTCACACAGGAAACACAAGCTTCTCCTCCACTTAACCCTTTAGCCTAGTGAAGGCTCCCACCGTAAGTGTATTCTCCACCAGAAGATAGGAAGAGGCTACATGGCTGGAAGAAATCCAGATAGGGTAAAAGACAAGCCAGGGAGCCAATCAAATTCCAGGCACCTATAGGGGCTGCTGATCTCACAAGTCCATGAGCAACTCACTTTCAAATCCCCCCTGACTATATGGAGTAGCTGTCTCTGATCTCTCTTCATCCTTTCCTGTCTTCAAATAGTCTTTTACTTTTAAAATATTCTTTAAAAGTTAAAAACCTATGCCTGAAATAAAAATGTCTTTTTATGGCAGACACACAAACACCTAGGTGCAAGGATCCCAAAAGCAAAGCCATACTGGCACCAAGGCCCAAAACCACATAAAGGAGCTGCTGTGCTAGCCCTGGTTTCCCACACAAAAGGTAGCATAGCCAGGAGGGATTGGCTCTCAGCTCTCTACTGCCCTCTGCAGACTGCAGAGCAGAGCCCATGTGGTCAGGCAGTGTCCACCCTGCTCCAGGAGAGCTCATTCTAGTCCCTAGGATGTGCCCATCTTGTCTTCTACTGTGACCTCAACTGCAACCAGCCATCCAGCACCTTGGCTGGGTCAACCGAGGTGCCTCTGGGGGAGTTTGGGGGCTTGGGAGCCTGGCCTGAGACTGTTTCTGGTTCTATTGCTGGACCTAAGCCGGAGCTGAGCCAATCTCCTCTGTGTCTTTCTTAATATTCCCAGCATGAAGCTGGCCCGGGGGCCTGCAATCTCTGAGATCTTGAGCTGAATTCAAGTTCTGCCCTTTCCAGCTACAGATGCTGGGTCTGGTGTCCTGTGTGAGGGAAGCAGACTGCACATCCACCATGTACCACTGACTACCCTGCCAGAGCACCCCTCAGGATGTGAGGCTGCAGACTGCAGCACACTGTGACAGGCAGACTCTTGAGTGCTTTGTTCTCAGCCTCTAACTACTCCTGGTTCTCTTCCTAACTTACACATCATCACAGGACAGGGTAGAGCCACCAGGACGGCACCAGCTCAACGCTCTGCAACCTGGCTGCTGTCAAAGCCTCTTGCAGTCAATCCTGACATCTGCAGGCAGTCTTTACTCTCATGGTCCCTATCCCTGAGGGAGGAAACTGAGGCATGAGATGCAGAAAGCAACAGAAGCCACCAGTGGGCGGTAGAGAGCGGTGCACAGTTGGCCTGAGTGAGCACAGACCCTTCCATGCTACAATGCCGAGCACACATCCCCACACAGAGCAAGAGAAGTTCATGGACAGCTCTACAGACCAGATCGCAGCCCCTGTTAATGTCCATGCCACGTCCCCCCCACAGCCACTACCACAACCCAACCATGGCGCTCTGCTCCTGGGCATGCTGGCCCTTTGGCACCACAGCTCCTGTGTAGGGCTCCAGCCCCAACAAACTCCAGACCCTGTCATTAGCGGCTCGCAGGAAAGGGATGTGCTGCTTCTGTGTGTGGCTGAGACTCTCTCTGGGGTGTGATGTGGACATGCTACAGATAACCCTGGTACCCTTCCCTGCTCATGGCATCTATTCTACATGGCTTAGGGCTTGCAGGACACTGTGTTACACTGCTTGGCTGGTCCTCACAACAGCCTCTGTCCATAAGTAATTCAAACTTATAGACTAACTATAGTAACACCTCCACCCAACAGAAACAGGGGCAAACAGTTCTTTGATGACAAATACAAGTAGAAAAACAAACAAGGAAGAGAGTGTTCAGTGACTTTTAAAAGCCTAAAAACAACTGGGATGACCTTCCACTTGCACAAATCACAGTTCATCTGGTGCAACACCCAGTGCTCAAGAGGCAGAGAGGCCGCTCATGCCTCTTGGGCAATGAGCACTCCGCTGTCAGGTATAAACGGCAACATTCTTGCCAAGTCATCTGACAATATGCATCAATCATAAAGAAGCATTCAGAGAGGCACACAGAAACGCATTTCTGGGGTCACAAGGAGCATTATCTGTATTTCTGGCCCAGGGACGTGCCCAAGGATGAATGGGGGTCCAAGGTACCAATGAGGGGAGGCTGGGGCCAGCTCCAGGACCACACAGGGTGCATTTCTGCAGACATCAGATGGACTGAACAGTCAGTCCATGCTGATAACTGAGTACTGCGGAACAAAAGCTGCACTGCTGACATGTCTCAGAAGCACTGCCCAGCAGCAACCCAGCAGGGGGTCTAGACCCAGACACAAAACCAAAAGAAATGAGGCCTCTGGCAGGCACCTCAGAGCAACCTGGACTCATCCACAGCCAGGGTAGCTAAGAGCACATCCCTCACTACACTGAGAAGAATGTAGGCAGAAAATGATACCGCAGAAGGATGTGCCTGGTGACACACCAAGGAGTGACTACAACACACGGTGAGCACCACAGAGTGGGCAGAGGAGCCTATGGGAACCAGGGGCTGCTGGCAGTGAAAACATCCCGGCTATCCTTCTCAGCCACTTCTTAAGACCCTAGCATCGAAGATCGCTACACAGCTCCCAGGCGCCCAGCTCAAAGACTGCTTCTCTCTCAGATGTAACAAGTGCTTTTCACCATGAATAGGAGGCACTGAAGGGCATTTTCAGAGATGTTTAAGGGAAGTACTTCCTCAAAGGTTCTGAGCAAAGCAATTTCAAGATGAAGATATTAAAATAACTCATAATAGCCGGGCGTGGTGGCTCACGCCTGTAATCCTAGCACTCGGGAGGCTGAGGCAGGAGGATTGGTGTGAGGTCGAGACCAGCCTGGGCTACAAAAGTGAGCTCAAGGCCAGCCTCAACCACATAGCGAGACCCTGCCTAAAAAAAAAAAAAAAACTCATAATAGAAGTCACTCAATATTTGTAATGCTAAAATAATCTCAACTATCTGACACCCTGGCCTTCTTGCTATGGTTTTAAATTGTAATATAATATAAAACATTTCAAGGTCCTAGTTTATGGACAAAAAATGTGTTGAAGAGGCCAACAAGACAGTTCAGTGGTCAAAGCACCTACTTAGGCAAGCTTAAGCAGGTGCAGGGAACCTGCATCCCCAGAGCACCACACACTGCATCAGCAGGGTGGGCTGAGCCACCCCCTTCTCCCAAAAAAGTATTAAGGAAAGTCTATAAGGAATGTAATTAAGATACTATATGAACTTAAATAAGCCAGTGTTTGTTAGTTGGTTTTCTCTTCTTAAAAATAGGTGATTAAAAAATTACAGTACATACATGAACACTAGTGAAAAACAAAGGTGATTTTCAAAGAAACTTCCTGGTCTGAACCAACAGCTAGTATCACCCAACATTCTCCCTACTTGCACTGAAGTCAAGGTACAAGCAGGCTTCCCACCAAAAATGTACAAAGCTCAGCAGTGCACCTCGCCGGCACCAGCTGGTGAAGCGGAGTAGGCTGCCTCCCTGCAGCGAGCCCCTCCCCCCCGCTGTACCTGGCATGCTTCTCAGCAACTTCGCATTGCACATGTGCCCCTTCCGGATGTCGGTGAGGATGTACTCCATGCGTTTGGCCCGCCACAGGAAGTTAAACACCCGCAGGTAGTGGCTCATGCACTCTCGAGTAAACACCTGGGTGGGGGAAAAGAGGCTCATGGCACTGATGCAGGGAACCCACTCACACACAGCTGACTCCAGGAAGTTCCACTCCAGGAAGCCCCACAGCATGTGGATACTAATTGCAGCGGCACGGCAGTACAACAGCCACTAATATATGCCAAACAGACCTCCACTAGCAGGGGGCAGCTGGAGAAACAGGCTTGGGCAGATACCATCGGTATCCCGAAGACGGTAAGCCAAGTCCACATGCAGCCAACATGTAGACTCTTCACCCTGACTCCCACAGTAAGGTCTCTTCCCTGGGGATGGCTCCAGGGTAGGCAGGCCACCTACAAACACACCAACTGCCCTCTGAGCACCTCTACCTGGTACCTATGAACTCAGCATCCCACACAGGTAACATGCCCTGGGGTCACATGCAAGGTCTTCCTTCCCTCCCCAACCTTCCCTGTGGTAACCAAACACAAACATCAGGGACATCCCAAGTAACTGTTTAGCCTGGGTGTGGGTCATGCACAAACAGGTCAAAGTACTCTGCAAACCAGTACAAGCCGCCCTCTACTGGAGCCAGGGCCAAGGGTAAACTGGCTGCCACTATGGGACCTGGTCAGATGCCCCTGGCGCTGTCAGCTCTGCTCTGAAGGGCACTTCTTCACCTACCTGGTCTACACTGTGCTCAGGCTCCTCCTCTATGCAACTCAGCACACAACGTACAACCGACAAACTAGCTAGGAGTGTAGTGCTATAAAATAACTGCGTCACCTAGCTGGACACTTCCATTTACCTACTCGATGAAAAATCAATGCCATTACCTCTCCTGCGGCATCTTTGGGTTTTGTTTTTGCTTCTTTGGGCACCAGGGACAGGACCTACACATGTGCTTGGCAGTGCTTGCCAGCTCTGCTCTCTTCCATGCTATGGCAGTGACAGGTGGCTACACAGACTGACAAGCATGACAGAGAAGTCCCCAGTGCAAGGCATGCGCCTTGGACTCACAACCACTGAGGTTCAAGGAGAGGGGGCCCTGTGGATAGACCTGTAGCCAACGCTAAGGGCAGCTGTGCATGGAAACTGGGAGAGCTGGGGCCTCAAGGAAAGGACACCGCACACAGGGACACATGCAGCTCTGTGGCAGACTGGGCAGACATCCTCAAGTGGGTGCAGACACCTACAGCTCACACGCCCACTCCCCTAGCAGCAGTGTGACTCGCACAAGTGACCGCAAACCACAGAGGATGAAAGCCATACTCGATGGCTGCTGAACAGCACACTTCCCCAATAATTAAAAGAATGCAGCAGTTTGAGCAATACAAAGGACTGCAGCAAGCTTAGAGATGTGCGATGGTCAAGGAGAACTCATTCAGGCCTAAATAAAGAAAGGAGCCAAGAAAGAGGCATCTTAATTGCAGACACGTAAGACGGCACCGTGCCTAGCTGACCTTTGATGATTTGGTAACTGTGAAAAGAAACAGTACTTTCCTTCACACATGGTAAAAGAGCTGTGAACAATAGTACAGCTATTTTCTCATCAGTTTAAATGAATACTAAATATCAAATTTTATCTAAGTAGTAAAAATACGATTCCCCTAAAATACACTTTAGAGTTCCTTTCAAATTATCCTAAATTAGTTGCTACAGTCTAAGAATAATGGAACAAAATGAACAATCCATTTATTAAGTACTCACTGAAACCTATGATGGAACAAATGATATTTTAAAGAATTATTAAAATAATAGAGCATTTCTGCTCTCATTAATGATTATTTAAAACACACACAATTTTGGCTTAAGTGTTCATTCAATAGATACAGCCTTGATGCCATGGTAACTGTAATCAGAACTTCTTTAAGAAGAAAGCCATTTCCAGGGACAGAGTGGTCCACACACACAGGGGCCTCACCGTGGCAATCGGGCCATCCACGTGGTAATCCAGGCTGAAGACGTCCCACCCCGTGTCTCCAGGAGAGACCTGCGGGCAAAAGAAACAATCAGGACTGAGCTGGGTGTGAACAACGGGGACTGCTGGGGGAAAGAAAGGCCTGATGCAAGTAAGGCCTGTGTGACAACACTCCCTTTACAAGGTGGGCCCTTGACATACAGCCTGGGAATAAATAAGCCCATCTCACTGCAAGCACATTCAGCTCTGAGAGCAAGGCATTCCTTATCAACCTGGTGTCCTCAGCACTGGACCCTGACAGGGCACATGGCAGCACACTGCAAATACCCAGGACAAACAGCGAACTTCTCAACGAATACCGTAAATGTGCTCGAAACTCACCACCACTTTCTGACAGATAAAACCCATTGCCTGAAAACATGGTTCAAATCTCTAAAAGTGTATTTTAAGAAATCCAAAACTGGGTGTGGCGGTGCACACCTGTAATCCCAGTTCTCCAGAGGCTAAACAGAAGGATTCTGAGTTCAAGGCCAACCTGGGCTACACAGAGAGGAAGGGAGGGAGGGTAAGGATATGCCAGAGGGTCTCTCCAGAATCCCTTAGCCCAGCTCAGCAAGAAGTGGCTCATGTCATACCTGTGGCTGGTGAGAAGCTCTGTCTACTGTGTCAAACCCATGTTCTACCATACTGACTATGCAGCACAACAAAGGTCCCAAGCCTGGGGAAGCTGAGCCCAGCAGCGTGGAGGCACCCCCTCTGTTATGGTTTATGTCTAGTTGTCCCCTCAAAGCCTTATGTAGTCATTGGGCAGGGACTTCTATCCATTGAGACTTGACTCATGAGTCACTGGGATTATGTGGTTTAGTACTGATGGGATTATCAGTCTGAGTAAGGCTGGGACTATGGGTGTGATCTAGGGTGGATATCCTAAGGCAGAGAGCCTGAATGTAATATAAAGAGAGACAGAGACGGACTACAGCTGTTGCTATTGTTCTGCTGCTGTGTCTGGTTGGCTGTCTGTCTCCGTTATGCTGCTGTTTTGCCGCCATGAACTGGATGCTGTCTGTCCTGCTCCACTCAGCCTTGGGCCAGCCAAATATAGACTGAGACCTCCAGTAACTGTGAGCTAATAAACCTTTCCTTACCTCATTTTGAGTGTTGGGTATTTGTCCCAGCAACAAGTAAAAAGTAACTAAGACACCCTCTACAGGAGAAGGGACCTACCAGCTCTCCAGGGACTGGCACTACAGCGCAGGGTGGCCGGCAGGCCAGGTTCCAGGACCAAGCAGGCATACTGAGGCACCTCCCACTTGGTGCACCTACCTCGAGCAGCCGCACGTCCAGCCTGCGCAGGATCTCGGGGCTGTCAAACTGTGCATTGGTGGCTCTGACAGCAGTTTCAAGAATCCCAGTCAGGTTATGCTGATACAGAGTTGTTGCTGGACGGACAAGTTCTGGTCTTAACAAATTTTTAAAAACTATTACTTGAACTTTTAATGAACTTTAGAAAAACTTAGAATTCAAATGATAAAAACTGAAAAGACAAATGGGATCAATACAATATGATAAATGATCCATAGTATTAACTGCACATAGGGCCTACCAAATACTTTTGGGCATAAACATTTGTATAAAATCTCAAGCCAGCCATGGATAGCTCAGCAACATAAGGTCCTGAGTTTGATCCCCAGTACCAAATAAATAAATAAATAAATAATCTCATGCCATATGGCTATACTTCAAGCATTAGGGAGGCTGGGGCAGGGGAAATGCTGTGAGTTCAAGACCAGGCTGGGCCTACATAGTGAGTTGGAGGCCAGCCTGACCTGTACAGTGAGACCCTGTCTCAAAATATATATAAATAAATAAAAATTAAAATAAAACCTCTAAAAGGTTAATTTTGAGTAAGCTTAAATTGAAAGTACTCAGATGTATGTTAGTGAGTCATGTTTGCAAACCTAAATCTCGCCTATAAGTAGTACCAGTCATTGAGATTTCCTGCAGAGGCCCAAAGGGAGGAGAGGTCTTCACCAACAGAACCGAGACACAGGCACCTCCACGTGAAGGGCTGGCAGCAGTACCTCTAGGGGCCTCACAGCTGGAAGACAACCCTAGCCCCATGTCTGCGCAAGCACTGCCAGTGCTGGCCTGAGATGAGGCAGAAAGCTAGGAGGAGAGACTACTGCTCTCAAGGTAAAGTGCGGAACACGGCCATCAAGGCGAGACGGCTCCCTTTGAAATGTGGAAGCCCTGAGAAGAACTCTACCTCACATCGAGAAAGCAACACCTGAGCCATCCAACCACAGCCAAGACACACGCGCAGTGAAGCCAGTGAGGCCTCATGCCCTCAGGCACTCCCCCTCAGGCGAGGCTTTGCCATGCATCTGTGCACACTAGTGTCCAGCCCAGCAGCCAGGCCTCCTTTACTCAGAGGGAAACATTACTCAGTGGCCACGCTGTCACTCACAGCTCATCCAGAGTGGGCAGGGGTCAGCTACTGCTGGTGAGCTTCTCACACTGTGGCTAGCACTCATGTGCCTGAGACAGGACCTTGGGTGCGGCCCCCTCCCTGGCCACACCACAACACCAGCACCTGCATACTCTTCAGCTCTGCCCAGATCTTTGGCCAGACTGGCATGGGGGTACCTCTTCAGGCAGTCATTGAGGTGGGTATGTGCCAAAGATTGAGAAACAAGGCCTGAACAAGTGCTGGACTGGCACAGGAAGGACTTAAAGGACTTAGGCCCATGGCCCTCAGTCTCTGGGATACCAGAACCACAGTTTCAGTTATCAAGAACACTGGAGTACAATGCCCTGCTCGCACGAGCACATGGCCACCTCCCTGCTCCCTCAGCACAGCAGGGCTGGCCTGCACTCAGCCCCAGACCTTGTCTCTGGAGCAGGAGGACACCAGGAGAACCCAGCAGGGAGGGCAGTGGTCTTATTCTGCTACAGAAAGCACCATTAGCTAAAAGGAGTGATAAAAGCACAACGTACAGCACACATTTCTGGTTAGCCTCATGCTAAAGCCAAAGCTCACTATGATCACTCCAGACTCTTGGAAAACTGTGCCACTGCCCACGCCACAACCCTCATAAGGACAAAGACACAGGGTCTCTCGTAGACAAAGCACAGCACAAGGCCAGCGCCTGCTGGAGATCACAGTAAAACAAAAGGACCTCAACCTGTGAAAAGGTCACCATTTTACCTCTGCAGATTTTGCTTTACAAACACGGTAAGAATTCAACTCATCCCCTTCTGATGCCACAGATTCTTTTAGCAGAACCAGTCAAAACTTTTTATGCTAAAAACAGCACATATTTTATAAAAATCAAAACCCTTGAAGTTCTTACTTCAGCAGATCCATCAAGTGCCTGATAAAGTCTCCCTGACCGAGAAGCAAGTACCGCCTCATGGCCTGCATGTGGTCCAGCAGGCTGTACTTCTTACTGAGGACATCCAATAGGTATTTGCTGGTCTCAAAATAAGCAGCATCAATTTTCCCTTGAAATGCATTTTCTAAATCTGTGAATAAATCCGCAGCTGTAAAGAACAAAGGGGAAAGCACACATACATATGTAATACCCAGGACAGGAAAGCAGGCACAGACAGCAGCCCACCCTGCCCGCAGCATCCACAGACCCCACCGGACCAGCACAGCTGCATGGTTGGTTGGCGAGAGGCGCAGTCCCAAGACCCTGACCAGCACACTGACACCCAGCAGGAGGGAGTGCAGCTTGATAGGTCCACAGGGAATTGGTACTGGGCTGCTCCTGATTCCAAAGATCCCTGTCATACTGGGACCAGTCTGAGTCTCACTAGCACTCAGTCACCCCCTTGTCAAAACCTGTCCCAAGACCAACTCCACCCATGTGGGAGCTCCACAGCCAGCTCAGCATCCTACAGTGCACTCCGGGCCACTGCTGGAGACTGCCCAGGCAGCAGAACCAGCCAACACAGAAGCGTGGTTCCAAGGAGAAACACAGCAAAAAAGTGTTTCCATAGCTTTCTATGAAAATGAGACAATACAGAGACTACAGATATAATAGAGCTTTTATAATGCTAATTTACATCTGTGCAGCTCAAATCGTCTATAAAACATATCTGAAACATATTTCATTTAAGAGCACATTAACACTTGAGCAGAGCCGGGCGTGGTGGCACACGCCTGTAATCCCAGCACTTGGGAGGCTGAGGCAGGAGGACCCGTGCAAGTTCGAGACCAGCCTGGGCTACAAAAGTGAGCTCAAGGCCAGCCTGAACTGCACAGTGAGACCCTGTCTCAAAAAGACAAAAAAAAAACAACACTTGAGCAGAATGCAATCCCAATGCTGGGGCACAATCTAAGATGGAGAAAGGTTAAGTACTTGCTCAAGGTTACTGTGGAATACCAGAGGCAAAGCTGTAGTTCTAACTTGAACCTCCTTCCATGACTTGCATTAACCAGTGTGAAGGGACCAGTACTCTGGAGGAGTCTCTGTCCTCTAGATGAGGCCAGTTGAGGTACCCAGTCAGCTTTAGTACTGCTGCCACTCCTGCGTTCCCTGAAGACCGCATACACATGGGGCCTGTGGCCAGAACAAGCAAAGCCCTCCCAGGCTCACTGTAGTCCTCTTTCCAGGACTCTGGGCTTCATCCCTGTTGAGCTGCATGGCCATAAGAATGTAAATACCCCCCTCCATGTATTTTCATTGGAGGCATTACACTTTGTGAATCCAATGAAGTATAAATAGTTTCAGCCCAGAGCAGCCTCTCACACTCTACCCCTAGTTTCAGCATCCCTCGGAAGAAGCCCCTTGCACTTTCCTCTGGGTTCTTGATTACTATTTTTAAGTCATCAAAAGCTTTGCACAGGCAAATACTCATTTGCCATCTTCCAGTGCTTTATTAGTAGTCTTGTGAGGGTCATACCTTTATCTTCCCTCTGCACTACAAACAGAGTAGCAGAAATCTCATTGTTAGAGCTGGGGAGATAGCTCCGAGGCACAAGTGCCTGCAGGCAAGTGCAAGGTCGTGAGTTTGAACCCTGGTCCCACAAAAAAAAAAAAAAAAGAAATCTCATCGTCCACAGACACTGGCCATAGCAGAGCTATGGGAGTCACTATCAACAAAAAAAGTAATGGAGATGCGGCAGTATGGGACCAGCAGCCACAGCAGCAGGTGTAGAGTAACAACAGCAGCCGAGTAACAGCAGCAAGGTGACAATATCACAGCACTCCACTAGTAGAGTAACAGCAGCAGGACTACTAACAGCATGAGCAGCAGTAGTGACAATAGCAAGAGCAGAGTAACAGTAGTACAATGGTAACAGCAGGAATAATAACAGTGTAGAGTGATAACAGAGCGGTAACAACAGAGTAATAACATCAGTAGTAATAATAGCACAGTAGAAGCAGCACAGAGTAACAGCAGCAGAGCAGCAATAGCAGCAGTGTAGTAATAGCTCCAGTGTAGTAACAGCAGTAGTAGTAATAGGAACAGGGTAATAACAGCAACAGAAAAATAACACAAAGAGTACCAACAGCATCAGAGAATAATCAGAGAACAGCTGAATAGTAATAGCACAGAGTAGTAACAGCAGTAGTAGAAATGGTCAAGTAACAGCAGCAGAGCAGTGACAGCAGTAAAACAATAGGATAGCAGAATGCTAACAGCAGAGTAATGACAACAGGAGAAAACTCTAGCAGTAGTAAAAGCATAGTGCAATAACAGAAACAATAGTAACAGCAGAAAAACAAGAGCAAAGAAATAATAAAGAAAAACCGTAGTGAAACAGTAACAGCACAAAGCAGTAAGAGCAACACAGTGCTGATGGCACAACAGCAGAGCAACCAAGCAGCAAGGCAGTAGCAGCAGTACTGTGGGAACCGAGCATGCACAACAGCAGTAGTCACAATTCAATGGGAGCAGCAGCTTCCACCCATCCCCTAGGGAATGCCTTCCTCAGAAACCATCCCCACCTCTCCCTTCTGGAGCATGTTAACTAACGGTCAACTTGGAACTCCCAGCTGACCTGTGTGTTTCCACTGTGCAGTACTAGGTGTGCAAGGCCCACCAGCAGCTGCTACCAACAGCCTAAAAGGAGATGCAGAGGGAAGATGGTGTGCTACTGATTCTCCTGGAGAAGTCTGTCACCCTGGCTTTCCTGATGTAGACTCAGCTGTTCTCCTGGACCTTGCTGTTGCTGAGGATGGCTGTAGTTTTCTTTGGGGGAGCTCGATTCCTTACCTTGAGCGTCACTTCCTGGCTCCAGTGCAGATCCCTCAGCCTGCTGGCACACATCCTTCATCCTGCTGGTCAAGATTTTCTTCCACCACTGACCCTTGGGCATTCCCAGTGCAGATCCTGATACAGACTTGCATGAGACATTGTCCAGGGCTCTAGGCCACCAGCTGGACTTGTGGGGGACACTGCCATGGCTCTAAGTCTTCAGCTGACCTTGTGCAGTGTTGTCAGCAGGGTTTGCAAGGGAAAACAATATAATACAGGACACTTAATTTATAAGATTATCTTACAAAGTCACCCAAAGAGTCATATACAAAGGGAGTACAGAAAGTCTGTCCATATATTAACAACCAAAGAATCCAGCTGAGGACCTAAATGTCCTGCCTGAGTCCAGCTGAAGACCTACAGCCCATAACAATGCCCCCCACGAGTCCACTTGGAGACCAAGAGCCCAGGACAATGTCTCATGCAGGCCTGTTTCAAGGGTCTGCACTGGAAAGGCCCAAAGGTCAGTGGTGGAAGCAAGAAAGTCTGTGCCAGTAGGATGAAGGACCTGTGCCAGCAGGCTGAGGGATCTGCACTGGAGCCAGGAAGTGATGCTCAAGGTAAGGACCAGGGCTCCCCCAAAGTAGACCCCAGCCATTCTCAGCTACAACAAGGTCCTGAGCTCCCTGAAAATAACAGCCAAGTTCATCAGGAAGGCCAGCACGACAAGGTCCTCCAGGAGAACCAACAGTTCTCAACAGCACAAACAGCTTCCAACAGCTCTTCTTCTCCTTCAGTTCTGCCATCAACAATCCTCAGGTGAGTGCCCCACACCCAGCACCACGCAGTCTTAGTGCCGCCAGGTGCTACAGGTTGACCACCAATTGTCAATATACCACCTGCAGGAGGAACCTGCTGTGGGATCCAGACCCTCGGCTGGGTTCTTTGGGTCTCCAGCGCATGGACAGATTGCCTGCACGCTTCTGCATTTGGCTCTTTGGGTGACTATTACAAAACAATCCTATAAATGATGTGTCTCCTATTAAATGTAGTCTCTGTGAATCCTGGCTACAGCATCTTCTCCACACAGCACAAATGCTCTGCTGGCTCTGCCTCCTTCCCATTTTTTAACATAGGCATGTCCCCACAAAGCTGTTCTTGGATCCCATCTCCTTCTCCAGGAGCAAACCCATAGGTGGTGGAAAATTCTGCACGTAAGTGCAGCGGGCAAGAGGCCACAGCAATCCACAACGCCTGGGGCACAGCCCTGACTGTGGGACTCTCTCTGAACATCACTCCCAATACAATGTCTCAGGCCAAGTGAATTATTTGAATGCATCAAGATGGAAACACTGAGCTGGTGAGATAGCTCAGGGGACTAAGCACCTGCCTATGTAAGTGCAGGGATAAGGGTTCAATCCCTGGCACATGCTGTAGTGGCCCTGCCTTGAGGCCCACTGAGACAGCCACTGAATCTGGGCGTTGAGGCACACACATGTAATCCCAGCACTGGGGAGGCTAAAAACAGGAGGATCACTATAGAGTCTGAGCTGCATAATGAGACCCTATACCAAATACATAAATAATAATTAAAAAAGAGATGAAAAAATAAATAGCAAATAGAGCCAAGACTTGAAAGCCAGATGAATTAAGTTAGCCAGACAAAATATGGAGAGACCACTGAAGCTGGGGCAGGCAGCAAGAGGAAACATGCAAAAGGGCTGGCAGGGGAAGGAGGAACCACAGCATCACAAGGCAGGCAGACTTCAATCAACACTCTCACACAACAAGCACTCCTAAATCTCAGCTTTCCAAATGAGTCCCAAGTCCCAAAGTGTGGCTGCCACTGGCAACATTTACCCATTTCTTAGTCTGGAACATGTTATTTTGCAATTAAAAAAAAAAAGTACCACAAACCACTATGCAGGGTAGAATAACTGTACCCATTCCCATACCTACCTACCTGCTATGTACTCTGTGCCAAGGGCATTAAACAGCCACAGGGTAAAGGATACTGTGTCTGACAGTATCTTAATGATTCAGATAAACTATAAATCCTATGTATTTTAAACTACATATCACCACCATGATCAGTACCATCATCACACTGTCACTGAAACCATCATTCCAATCACATTACCATCCCCAAATCACCACCATCCCCATGGCTGCCATCATTCGCATGACTATCATCATCATCCCCTCCACTCTGTCATCCCCACCAGCCACATACCATCTTGGGGGGACTCTGCAGACTTGGTCACAGTTATCATCTTTGTAGTGGGTGTCTGGTCATGACAAACTTGATGCAAGAAATTTATTGATTTTCCTATCAAAAGGACCTGAAATGAAAAACATGCTACAATTATATGAAGTTTAAATGTTCACACATACTACAAATAAGCTACAAATGTTATGAATCAGCTATAGACTAAAAGCTATATAACCAGGGGATCAGATCTAGTATAAAATGAAAGCTCAAACTCAAGCATACATTAGCAAATGTATCAGCAGGCTGATGCATCCAGGTAATGCATACATCACCTCACAACAAATAACCCTAAAATGCAACAAATTTGACTGAAAATGAGCTTTGTCACATAACCTGAATAGAGCAATGCACCATCAGAATTGCAGATTTCTCTTCTCACCCTACCTTCTTAGACTGATCCATTGTCATAAAGGAAGGAATCATGGATTTCCTCAAAGTATACTTGTCATGCCACAGTCGATCAGTTTTAACTGTTGGATCTGATGCTACGAAAAACTGAAAACAGAAGTGCATCATTAATAGGTAATAGCATGAGCTACTGGCTAAATGCCAGCCAAGGATACATTACTCTAGGAAGTTAAGCATCCTGGACAGAAGTCTAAGTTGAATTATATTTCCTAGATTTTAAGACCAAAGTATAACAAAACTAAGCTATGTTTTCTTTTCTTGTTACCTAGAGAGCCTCATTATGAAGGAGGCTCAATGCAGCCTCTGCCAAGCAAGCATGAGGTTGCACAGCTGAGGGCTTCCCTTGGGTCCCACCACCCACACTACTCGGCTATGCCTCTCTGGGGCTTGCCTGCCCTCACTGTCTACTCCACAGAGCTCCAGTGCAGGGCATGGAGAGGTGCCCAGGCCCCATATTCTGCTCACAAGCAGGCCCAGGCCTTACTACCATCTAGAGAAACTAGGTGGTACACACACAGAGAGCGGGCGGCAGCAGCCAGCCCTTTGTGGCTCTCCTGGGAACCTCTGGATCAAGAACCTACTCCCTCCAAAGAGCTACAGCACCCTCTTCCCTTCCCAGCACAAACCAGCAGCATGAGAAAGGCCCTTCACTGGTAAGGAGGAAAGCAGACTCCTGCTGCTCCAGAGTCTCTGCCTCTCTAACACTCAGGCCCTATGTCTGTCCTGTCATGACTATCAACATGCACCTATGAGCAGAACTGCGGAGTAAGGCCGTTTTAAGCTGGACAGACACACGAGGCTGTCTTTCTGCACTCACATGCAGACATTGGCGGCAGGAACCCTGACCCCAAAGCCTCGCCAGATTCAAGTTCTGCCAGCCCCAGGTGTTGTTGCCACCTTGACTACAAATGAAGCTGGGCAGCCTCATAACTCTGCTGCCCTTGCTCTTGTTCCTATGAATTTTGGTGCCTTTGATCCATCTGTCTATTGATTTTCAGAGCTGTAGCAGCACCCCGAGTGTGATAACAGGACATGGTGGACACACTGCTGAAATGCAGTGAGAGCGTTCAGCACTACACAGATTCTCTATACATTAGGGACACTGACCACTTATACACCATCACAAATTTAACTTTGCTAGGCAAATTATTAGCCATTGCTTAGACTACATTCTGTGTTTTTATTTGTTCTGCCTCAGGATAGTGGCGCATAAACATAAACATCTGTTCCTCCTAGCTTCTGGCCTTACTAGACAACCGCCCCATTTCTGGTCTGCAGAAATACTCTCACTGCATCTCAGCAGTGTGTCTATCACATCCTGTTGCCACACTCAGGGGTGCTGCTGCAGCCCTAAAGGCCTCTGCTCCTGTGAGACTTGCTCTTGCATGCTGGACAGCCCCACTCCTTTAGCATGCATGCACACCACCCCATCCCCTAGACCACAGAGTTTACCTAAGTCAAAGCTTGCCATAAGTGATTGTGACCCCAGATGAGCAGTATAGGTGGCACCTAACTGACCAGATGTGGCCACACCACAAAATGGCTCAAAGAATGTTTAAAGTATTTCCGCAATTACAAAGTAATACAGAATACTGATTTCCTGGCAAAAACGTAAGTGACAAAAACTAAACCCAGAAGAAAAAAGAGGCCCCCACAGAGCAATTTCCTTACAATATCTCTGAGATACGAAACGCTGTCACTGGGGTAGGGGGCTGGCCTAACTTGTCTTTTGAAAGACACCACTCTTAGGCAGTTCAACACATTCAAGGCTGCAGGGCCAGCCAAACAGCTCAGCAGATTAAAGCACTTACAAGCAGGCACAGGGACCTGGGGTTACTCCCTCAGCCTGCTGACTGGGCGTGGTGGCACGCATTTGTAATCTCAGCTCTCCTAGAGGCTGTAAACAGGCAGATCAGTACAAGTTAGATCTAGTAGTGAAACCCTGAGCACCCTGTAAATTCTTTTTTTTTTTTTAATTTAATTTTTTTTTTTCTTGTTTCAGAACTTTTGTGGGCAGGGCTGGTGCAGCATGTGGTGCCGGGGATCGAACCACGGTCGCTGCAGCCGCCTGCAGGCACTTTAGATCACTGAGCCATCCTGCCGGGCCCCAACACCCTGTAAATTCTGCCCTAAAAAATTAAATAAATCATATTTAAGGCTGCAGAAAAGCATGCAAAATGCCCCCATCTGCTTTATGAAATCAGGATAACACTAGCCCTCCTGATAAGAAAATGTCAAAAATTATTATAGCAGCTTCATTTCTAAACACAGAGAAATAAATTCTGCAGAAAATTATCTTTGTCTTCCTAGAATAGAATGTTCTTAGTCAGCATATATTACTTCCAGTATACCCCTATGCAAAACCAAGTGACAACATAATAAATTATAAAATATTAGTCATTAAAAATACAGTATTCTATAAGGCCTCACAGTTTCAGAGATCCTGAGGAAGAGCAGATATGTCACACATGTACAAACAAAATCTGACACTCTACTCCAGAGAGCCAGAAGTCATTGACCCTTGATATAGAAGAATACTATTAAATGGTAAGACATAATATAATAATCATTATTCATTTCCAGGAAAAAATATGAAACAGGATACACAGGGCACACATAATTAAAAATGGGCATGCACATAAACATCTGTCCATGATAAGATTCCTGGCGAATAATTTTCTCTAGTATGTGTTTACATAATCAAAATATTTAAATCATATGAAGTTTTATATCAAAAAATTATCATTTAGAAAAAGAATCAGTAACCATAGCCAAACACTTCTTTTAATAAATAACTTTCAAGGGCAATTAGCTAACCATGTTTTTTCCTTGTTCTTTCACAGAAATTTACTAGGGTAAACATTTAGAGAAACAATGTGAATGAGGCCTACATCTTCTTTGTGAACCCCAGAACAGCCAGGCAGCATCGAATCTGCATGTGCTCTCTCCTTTGCAATGAGGTACAAAAATAAACACCAGTGTGCTTACAAAAGCAGGTGGGATTTGCCGCACTTACTTTCAATTCAAATTTACGTTTACTATCAACTTCAATGAACAAAGCATTCATTGATCTACTTCAAACTTTTAAAATTTATATTACTTTTCTAATTTAAAACACCTAACTGGGGCTGGGGAGATAGCTCCGTGGCACAAGTACCTGCCTAGCAAGTGCAATGTTGTGAGTTCAAATTCTGGTCCCGCAAAAAAATTATAATGACTGCTTAGAGAGATAAACAGTTCTCTTTGAGGCTATCATCCACTTAGATTACCCCAAATAAAAACTAAAACCCATCACAAGCACTCTGGGAATGGTGTCTGAAGTTAGCCAATCACAGCACTGACTGCCTTGCAGTTGGCCATTCAACAGATTAGATTAATTGCATATAAATTGTATTTGTCTGTTATTCACTTAAATAGAAGCTTCCGTTTTTACAGACAATGTGCTGCTTCACCCGACAGCTGGACTGCAGCTGGATGTCTATCACGGTGAACAAAAGGAAATTCAGCTGAAACCAGAGGCCCTCTGGCAACATGGTCTTCCTGAGGGCAGTGGCTCGGCCAGCAGATGGCAGTGAGTGCAGAGCTGGGCCCCTCTACAGTGGAGTTAATTCTACAAGAAACTCAGTGATGGAGGAAAAACCCAGGGAGGATGGAGCTGCCTCAGCCTTTTTTCCATCTGGGCTTTTTCCATTTTCAGCATTCTGTCAAACTTGGAGGCAGCCAAGGGAGAAACCAGAGCAGCAGAAGGCTGTGATTCTCACTACCTGCAGTGCGGATGCCAGGCTTCCAAGTAGAAGCAGACCACAGAGAGGAATTTGGAGCAAAGGATTTGTCTCTCGGAATCCGGTGTGGAGGGACAGAACCAGAAGACTGACTGCAGGCCACTGCCCAAGTCCCCCCAGTCCCCTGGAGATGTGATCAGGATGGGACTCTGCCATGAAGGTTACATGGGTGAGCTCAGCAAGGACAGTGTCTCCTGTTTCAATGCCAGCATGAGTGGAGGTGTCCCCCTAATCTCAGTGTGGCTGCTCACTGGCAGTACATAGAAACATCACCAGCTTTGGTGACTGATCTTGGGCGTGGCTTTCTGGTAAGGATGTTTATTGGACAGAGGTGTCTCCCTTTGCCTTCCCAGATCTACACAGTATACTGATAAGTTCTGGTCCTAGCATAAATTGTTAAAATCAATGTGATGGTCATCTAATATGGCCAGTGCCCTTAAAACAAAGACTGATTCTCCCAAGACCACTGCCCCCTTCTTCTCCAACTTAGCCCAGGACATAATTTACTTCTACCCTTCCAGCCACCCCAATCAGCTCCCTCAGATATATCTAAACATCCCCTCCAAACTCCACCCCTGGCAAAAGGCCTTAAAAGCCTCAGCCTCCCTTTGTCTAATCGAGAGACATATTTCCTCATCCCTCTCCCTACTCTGTCCTGTGTCCTCAAAGAGAATAAAGCCCCTTTCCCTTTTTCCTTCTATTTCTCTGCTGCACTGTTCACCTGAAACATCTATCATATGGTACCTTAGTGACTCAGAAAAGCAGCATGTAAGGCTCCTGGGGGCCAAACCCCAAGTCTTAAGTGCCCTTGCTTATTGGCCAAGCTTCTCTTCTTGGGGAATCTGCCTGTTGCCATTTGCCAGTACTTACATGCAACCTCATATCTAACAGGCTGAGCTCTTCTGCTGCAGGTTCTCTCCTCCAGGGGTTTGTCCTCTGGCTTTGCCTCAGGTGTTTGTCTTCTTCAGAAATTCACAAGGCCCTATGTCCAGAAGCTCACTCATAAACCCATCCCTGCTACTAGGGATGCCCCCTTGGCTCACGGTGATGAATGGAGGGATCACTGTTTGAGGACTTCATTTTAGCTCTTCTTAGCTTTGAGAGCTGGTGACAACCACTTTGTGGGCTTAAGAGGCCACTGAACCTTAATTCAGATACTCAGGAATTGCTCTCTTTGCTTTGCCTGGGGTATGCACCCTTCACTCCAAACATTCCCCTGCCATTACTCAGCTCCCTTGGCCTCTAGGAGGCTATAAAACTTAAGCAGTTAATCTTCCACTGTCAGACAGCTTAGCCACAATATAAAACCCAGAGGCCTATACAAAAAACTTCTGATCTACTGATCCTCCAAAGTTTAAAACACTTCTATAACTTCTAAAACTTCTATAATGGCAAATGGCAAAATGTCCTCTATATCCAGGCTTTTTCTCTTCAAGGATACATCCCTCCCTACCTCCCCTCCCTCGACAGTACAGAGGGGCTCAGACACTCTCGCCCCAGCCTCTCCCTCTGCCTCCTTAGAGGCCCCAGAGAGACGCTGTGCTGCTCTGTGTCCCCTCTCTCAAGTTCCCAGCTACAGTTTGACTAACGTTTCCAGAGCTCTTTGCTCCTCCTCCCCACTTCAGATCCTTGACCACCTCCACTAAAGTTTCCTGAGCTCACAGCCTCTCATCTCCATCTCACTCTCTCCACAGTCACTAAAACCAGAGACAACACCCCGGACCAATGATCTCCCCGGTGCTACCACAACCACCACTACACAGGTGTGCTCCTCCAAGAGCCTCCATCCTCAAAGCACTTCCGCTGACACAAATTCCCCTTCTAACCTCTCAACCTGCAGTGGGTCCTACTTTCCTCACACTCCTCACTGAAGTCCTTTTCCTTCAGGTTTAACACTTTCTTTTCCCGAACAGAGTTTGCCCTCGGCTATCCATCAAGATGAAGACAAGGTAAGAGCCCACCAAGCAAACAAGCACACTGCCCTTTCTAGCCAATCCTGCCACTCACCTTTTGCCATGGGTTCAAGTCCAAGGTTTGTACCCCTCTACTGTGCTGTGCCTAATCTTTACACTCTATTGCTTGTTCCCATTCCATAAGTAAGTTTTTACCTTTTCAAGTTCTTCGAAGAGGTCTCTGTTAATTATCCTACAAAAATTCTAACTAGTCTCTCATAATTACAAACCTAAAAAGGTCATCATAATTTAACATGGCCAAAAACATATTTGAGTACAATCTCATTTTATAAAGATGTTTGTGTGTCCTTATTTGTTTTTATGTCATTCTGTAAATCGCTGTTTATTTGAGCTCTAAAATACAAACTTAAAAACATGCTTTCTCCTGAGTTACCAGCTGGTCTAACTGATATCAAAATAAATTTATAGTTAAGTAAAAATCATTAAAATGGAAAGAGATTATTAAACAGGACTCTTAATTGATGGATAAAGGGTGGCCAACCTTTGTTCAACAATAAAGAGCCCCCAGTAATCTCCTAAAAAGACACTCCTAATAATTTGGTCATTGGTTAAAACAAAGTTTTTTCAAAAAAATAGAGTATTCTCATAAAAGATGCAACATATTAAATATATTCATGCCTTCCAAATGTACAATACTCTACAACATAAATTTTCTTTCAGATTTAAACATATGCCTTTCTCTTATGCTCCAGGTATTCATAGCAAAAGGTTCCTGTCAAGCCAACATGAGGTCATCAGTCAAATAGTAATTTTTTTTAAATTTTACTTATTTATTTATATTAAGTCCAGCTCAGCCTGCCCTGGAAGGTGGGCTGGCACAGCATGTGGTACCAGAGATCAAACCGCAGTCCTTGCAGTTGCCTAAGCTTGCCTAAGCAGGTGCTTTAAACCACTGAGCTATCTCGCCGGCACAAATAATAACTTTCTAACTAAAACTTATGTGGCATATATCCTATGTATGTGCCATTACATTTAGAGATGCCAGGGGCCAGGGAGTTAGCTCTGTGGTACAAGTGCCTGCCTGGCAAGTGCAAGGTCATGAGTTAGAACCCTGGTCCTGCCCAAAATGAAATAGATTTCATCATCTGTTATGATTGCTATGTAACTCTATTGCTATGTAACTCTACTATATATAACTACTAATGTCAAATGTTCTCGCAAAAGTATGTAACTGTTGTCTGTTAGTGTTCTACAGGGATTTAACTGTTAAAATGTCCATGGTTGGTAAGAAATAACAGTTCTCTCGTTATACTGTATATTTCAAGGTATTTGATACTCAGATAAAATTCTAGTAAGCAAGTATATTGCTCCAAATGTAGACCCAGATTCTCCTAAAGGAACAATTGTTATTAATCCCTATTTTATATGCCTAGCTGTTTCTGCATTCATATCAACCTTAAAACATAAATCTCAACCCTCAAACCCCACAGAAAACTTACCTGATGTAATTTTCAGTGTCTTCAATGACAGAAACCAAAATTAAATATAAGTGCCAACTTTTGGCTGCGGCCCTCAAGACTCCCATCAAAACAGGGCCTTAACAAGGTAATGCTGAGCCTAAACAACTCTGATACCCGAGCTCTTCCTGGATGATTTCATGTGCAGAGAAGAACGACACTGGGCATGAGCCTGCCCCAACTTGCAGCCATCATTAAAACTTCTACAAGCTTGAGGATCCCTGGAAATGAGACTGCCCTGCCCACCAAAGAACAGGTAAGTCATCCAATTCCCTGCCCTCACAGGAAAACTTGCTATAGTCAGATCCATCAATACTTGACCTGCTTGGTCTTGCCACTGAAGAGCAACAACAGAGCTTGGGTTCCATGGCCCATAGCAAGGTACCTTTGTCAAAGTCCCAAGTCTCACTAGATATCTCAGTTTAAAAAAACTCTTTTCTTGCTGACAAAGAGATCATATATAATGTTCTTCCTGAGTTCTAAAGCTGCTATGTTAGCTCTATAGTCTCTATAGTGGGTGCTGACAGCTGACCTACATCTCTCTTTCAGACAGACCTATTCCCTGCTCCAGACACCGTTCTTCACTCATAATTTCCTTGTGATCCCAACCTGTCCCATAACTCTCATGAGGAGAGACCGCCTCCAAAATCTCCACTTCTCTTGCATCTCTCTCCCCCCGCAGTGTACATCCTAAAAACTCAACCTCTATACACAGCTAGTTCCTCCCTCCCTCTTCCCTTGCTGACTACATCCTGAGACACTTCCAGTCCCACTCATGCCACATGCATATCACTCCTAGACTAGTGTGCCTCAGAGATCCCACAGCGTTTCTCTACATTCCCCAATACCTGATAGCCCCCAAACATCAACACAGACTCAAGCCCATATGCCTTCTTCAGCATTCCCTTACACCCAAAATGCCAAGACCTCTTTGCCTTCACATGGACTAATCCAGACATTCCCCATTCTCAAAAGCTCACATAGACAGTCCTACCTCAGGAGTTCAGAGACAGTCCTCACTTCTTTAGCCAAACCCTTAATGCTAATCTTGAAGCCCTTGACCTCTAGCCCAGCCTGCTCCTTCAATATAAAGATGACCCACTCCTTTGCTCTCCGCTCAAGCTCTAGCCCTACAACACATAAATACTCTTCTCAATTTTCTGACAGACAAGATTACAGCATCTCTCCCTCCAAAGCTCAAATAGCCTCACCAAAAGACAAATATCCTACCACTTGTGTGATCACAGCCAACCACAAAGCTCTCCTTCATGACTTTCAGGTGCCCACCCCAAAGCAACAAGTTCTCTCCTTTCTTGGTTTGGCTAATTTCTTCTGCCTCTGGGTTCCCAACTTCGCCTCTCTGGCACAGCCCCTCTATAGGGCATCAAAGGGTTCCCTGTTAGAGCCCCTAGACCGCGCTGCTCCTATACATTCCTTCTTTCATAAGCTACAACATGCTCTCCCAAAGGCCCCAGTTCTCACTTTACCCTCTATACCACTTCTTGGGGTCACAATACAATAGATATCCTTTCAGGCAGTAGCCTACCTTTCTAAACAACTAGACAACATAACTCACAGATAGCCTACCTTTCTAAACAACCAGACAACATAGTTCACCCCATGTCTCCGCATACTCCATCACTTTAATGAGCTCATCACATATAAGACAATTCCAGCCCTAATGACTCCTTATATACAAATCCACCTAATGTTCATAAAAGATCCTCCTATCACTATTTGCACCTATAGCCCTGTCAATCCTGCACCTTATTCTATATCTCTAATGAGGTCCCTCAACACAGTTGTGTCAAGGTCCTACAAATAACCGCATCTCCCTTTCCTCATGTTGATATAAAAAGACTAAAGATAGATACTCCTCTTCAACATGGTCATGGTGAAACAACACATTCAAATTATAGACCCCCCTCTTGCTTCTCATCCTGTATCCTTTAAGGATGATATATACTCTTAACACACTGTCTTTTTAAGCTTTTTCAAGGTTTCTTCAGTTTCCAGTGTGAGCCATCACTGGTGATAAACTTCTAGTTCTAGCTGAGAGACCTGCTACTATCTTCTACCCAGGCATAAACTGTCTTTCCATCAATGCTTTGCACCTCCAAGACGATGACCCTGTTCAGCAGGAAGCAGTCTAAGAGACACAACCCCCCTTTCCATAGCAACTAAAAGATGGGAATGATAGGTTTGGGTCCTAGCATAAATTGCTATAATCATTATGAGGGTCATACAATATGGCCAGTGCACTTTAAACAAGGGCCTAGGCTCCCAAGACCACCTCCTCCTTCTTCTCCAACTTAGCCCAGGACATAATCACCTTTCCTACCACCTAGGGAAGGCCCCCAATCAGCTCCCTCAGATATATCTAAATATCCCCTCCAAACTCCGTCTCTGGCAAAAGGTCATAAAGGCCTCAACTTCCCTTTGTCTAATCGAGAGAGAAGCATATTTCTTCAACCTTCTCCCCACTCTCTCCCATGTCCTCAAAGAGAATAAAGCCCCTTTCCCTTTTTCCTCCTGCCTGTTTCTCTGCTGCATCGAGAACCTATCAATACGTGTGGGTGTTTCACACTTTTTAAACAAGATGACACAGCTCTTCTTCTGCTTCCCCACCTGGACGATCTGCTAACTCCTTCCTGCCCAGGACTCCTACACAGTGCAGACCAGGGGCAGTGACACATCCAAAGCAGGCCACTTAGCCGTCTTTTGCCAGTGCCATGCACCATCCATTCCACAGCTCCAGGTCCACTTAAGTTGCTTTCTCTTCTTCAGCTAAATGCTTTTATTGGAAAAGATGCTGAATCCCATCAAGTGCTTATCCAGCATTCACCTCGAGGGTTGTGCGACTTTTCCCTTGCTTTGCTGCTGTGTTACACTAACAGCTTTTTTACCGAACAGCAAACACTCTTGACCTTGGCTGGAGTACCATCCTTTCCACAGGCTGACCTGTTTCCTAAGACTTCCGTTACTTAGGATTTTGTATCTGTAAGCACGAATGATACTGGCACAGTTTATATGGTTCCACGGTGGCCCTCACAAAAACAGGCCCTCTTGTTACTGCTTAGAGTTTCACAGAACTGCTGTTAATTCTTTAAATACTTGGTTAACATTCACCAGGGCAGCCAATGTGCTGAGAGCCATTCTTCGTGGAATCTCTCAATTATGGACTCAATCTCTACCTATGCAGGCCAATAAATACAGATGGGTTTTGGTAGTTTACACATTTCTAGGAACATTCTCTGGTTCTATTTATCTGGAAATCTTCACGGGGTTCTGGATCCCTCTGAGTCTTTCCACTGCCATCGAGCCTGCATGCTGCCACCTCTGCTCCCCAGCTCCCAATGCGAAGCTGCTCATCTCACATGTTTCCCACTGCTGCTACTGCTGCACC
This sequence comes from Myocastor coypus, assembly GCA_004027025.1. Lineage (NCBI taxonomy): Eukaryota > Metazoa > Chordata > Mammalia > Rodentia > Myocastoridae > Myocastor > Myocastor coypus. Next base: position 32,484 of record PVJA010011560.1, read on the forward strand.
AAACGCTTTCCTGGCTTTGGCTCTGAGCGGCTGATCATGTCTCTCATAGACCCCTTCGTCTATGCTCCTCTGAGTCTGCTGAGGCCTGTGGATCTGTAGGGCCATGACTTCCTGCATACTCACTTCACTCCTGATCTGGTGCCACAGGATGCCTGAGCACTGCTGGCTGCTTTCCTCCCTTTCCCTTCTGCTGACCTTCATCCTTCTGAGGCCACTGCTCTCAGCTCGCTCCAAACCCACTGTGGAGCTGTGGGCGACTCCTCCATCACAGGGCTTTCTGGCACCACAATGTCTGTTTGCCTCCTTATACTTTTTTCATTTGCTGTCTCTTAACTGATTTTTGTATGTTCTCAGTTGGAGCCGAAAGAAATGATGGAAAGACTGGATTAACATAGCTCCAGAGATCTCACTGTGCTTATTCTCTAAATGAGCAGAAGCCACCTAAACTCACATTTATTAAGAGCTACAGACAGGCTAAGGAATGTGTGTAACTAATTTGGTGTAAGCAAGCTGTTATTTACATCACTTTCAGCATTCACCAAGCTCTAAGTTTACCTATCACTAGTAAGCAACTTCCCAGGTAAAGGAACAAAGGACAGGGCGCCTCCTCCTGGAATTTGTTACTATCTTGTCTCCAGCTTGCCAGAATTCCAAGGGTCAGTTTCCTTGGGCTCTATTCTTTGTTCTTGCACCCATAGGATGGTAAGCTTCTGTCTCTTAATACTAAAACTGATAATTTACTTTCTTTGATTATGGAAAGTGGTACTTCCCACTCAGATACCCATAAACTACATCCCACAAAGTGAATTACACAGTTCCTGTGCCCAGACTGAAAAATTAACACATATCAGAAATGAAAAAATTCTCAAGTCCTAACATAATGATCAAGCATAGCAATTCTCTAAGCTAGCAGATTTGTATGATAAATATATTACTTAGAAAACTTTCCCAAAGTTAAAGACCTAAATGAAAATTTGTAAACATAGGGTTTACCAATCAGAAAACTACAGGGGCCAGCAACATAGTGCTCTAAAGCGCCTGCGTGGGCAAGCTTGATCCCTGGTACCACATGCTGCACCAGCCCCTATCCCAGGGCAGGCTGCGCCCATTAAAAAAAAAAAAAAAAAAAATTAAATTAAATTTAAGAAAAGGGAAACTAGAAACGTGAGAGATCTACAAAGAGATGACAAACCCTGACACTACAGTCCCAGGAGGCCCTCAAGTGTCAGGCTGGTTCCTCAGGATTGGCAGGACTCCCAGTCACACATTTCACATTTGTCTGACTTCAGCCTGGCCCATACAGGACCCAGGGGACAAGCGCCACTATCATGCACATTGAAAGGTGGAAGGAAAAAGGACCAGGCCCAAGAGGGACCCAGGACAGAAAACCCCATGCCACCTGAACTGGGGTAGACTGCGAGTTAAATGACCCCACATATATGAAAGCTGAACAAGAAGCACTGCCCACAGTGCCAGGACAAGGCCACACTTACACACATTTGTATCAATGCCAGGAAACAAGAAGCATGGACCACAGCAAAGGAAGACCTATACACAAGCTGGAGCAGGCTACTCGGGCTGCGGAGCAAACAGCCAAGCCTCCACCGGCACTCTGGGCTTTGTACCACCTATGTGAAATGCAGGGGCCAGATGCCTTGATGATTGGGGATTTGAGAATAGACATTCCTCCTTTTACACTGCAGCAGGTAAGCCTGTGATAGATCCCGTTGAGGGCTCCAACTGGCAGAATACTCTTTTACACATTACCAACAGAGCCATGCTTCGTAAGTCTCACTGCCAGGCAACTTGCAGCCCAGGTGGCACATGCATGACCATCCCATCATGCAGCTTTATTTTCACTGGTGTAATTCTGCAGGTAGTACCAGCAATACAAGATGCCCACATATGACTGGTAACTCTACCCAGCACCCACTGCCCAAAGCAAGTATATAGAAGGACATTCCCAATACTCAACCCTACAGAGAACACATACCCTATCAATAGGTATGTGGCCAAGTACACAGTGACATGAAACTAAGTCACAATAGACTTGTGTGATACATGTGTACACATACAATCCACTCGTGTTTCCATAGCAGCACACAACACAATACCATACACAGGTGGTTCTGCTACAGTGTTCATTTTAGTAGCAGTATTATATTGCACACTGGAGAGTAGGCAGTGCTCTGGGCACAGTACAGTGTCCACAGGGACAGACATGAGTCTGGCTGAGACACAGGAACCCACAGTCCACAGAGCAAGATGGCCCGGCCAGCCATAGCCCGCTGCTGAGGGTGCTCGGGGTCAGGGACCTCACCACCTCCCACCTCCCACCACCCAGGTGCCAGCCTCCACCTGCACATCGCACAAGATACCACCCACTTAAGCTAGGAAGAGCCTAACTTTCTGGCACTTTTAACTTTATTAACAAATCTGCATGTGACACCCCTACCACTTTCCTCCAAAGCCCTAGGTTTTTCACTGTGTGGTTTTTGCATCCAGCGATTTTTGGGGAAAGGTGGGGATAATGGCAACTGAACTCAGGACCTCATGCTTGCCAGGCAAGTGCTTAAGCCGCTGAGCTATACATCCTTGGACCAACAGTCCAGTGTTTTTTAAGAACAAACATACTTAATCCCAGCACTTGAGAGGCTGAGGCAGGAGGATCGGTACCAGTTCAAGATCAGACTGGGCTACAAAAAATGAGCTCAAGGCCAGCCTGAACCACATAGCAAGACCTTGTCTCAAAAAAGACAAAAAAAAAAAAAAGAACATACATACTACATTATAGTAGAACTAACTTATCTCACAAAACAAATATACACATATACAATTTGCTTCATTCCAATTCTTGGCACTAGAGATGATCAAAGTGAATTTATGACATAACCACACATGAACTTGCACACTGAGCCTCCAGAAGCTCAGACCTACTCTGCCACCCCCTTGCTAGGAAGCCTTGACCAGGCAGCTCAGCCCTTTCAAGTCTCCCACTACTAGACTGGGGTAACTTTCCACCAGACAATTACAACTCTGCTGGTGTTATGGTTTCTATCTAGTTGTCCCACCAAAGCTTCATGTAAATCGTGGGGCTATCACGTGTGCAGCTCAAAGGGCAGGGCCAGAGGACCAGGGCAGGGTTTGAGGAGCGAGGCCAGATAGACATGAACTGTTAAACTGACAGCATAAGCCCTCCCCATCCATGTCCTCTCTTGAAAGGATGCAGTAGATCATCCTGGAAATGGCAGTGCAGTGCCTCAAGGTCTTGCTTTGTGATTCAGGCTGCTTTAAACTATGAAACCTCTAGTAACTGTGAGCTAAATAAACCTGTCCTTCCCTAAGCTTGCGTGTCTGATATCTGTCCCAGAAATGAGAGAAGAATAACTAAGACAGCTGGCCAACAACACACAGCTCTCAAGGCACTGAGCAAATGCACATAGTGCACCGGTGACATGTGGGCCCACATTCAGATGACCACAGAGAGCCACAAAGAAAGCAGGCCTCACCTCGTGGTACGTGTCCTCAAGCTCCCCATCATAGATCCAGCGGTACAGGAAGCTCAGGACTGGGTAAGACACCAAGCTCAAGATGTGCTGCACCAGAGACCGCATGTATGGGTCTCCCGTCTTCGTGTAGGCATGGACAGCGGAAGCCAGCTCCCCTCCTTTTCTTCCTGGTGCAACAGCAACGAGGGAAGAGATGAAGCATCCCAGTGAATATCACAGCACAAAGCCAGCACTTCAAACCAAGGCCTCCAGATCAAGCCCACCTGCCTCCTGCCACTAGTATCACTCCTAGAGCTAGAAACAGAGGCACGGAGACTAGCACTTTACATAAGCCAAGGGCTCCTGCTCCCATCGCAACAGCCAAGGAGATCTTCAGCTGCAAAAGTAGCCAAAAGTGACTTGAGACCACACATGGCTTCTTTTTTTCGAGACATGCTGGCTTTAAACTCACTACACAGCCCTACCTGGCCTGAGCCTCCCAAATGCTAGGACTATGAGTGTGGGCCAAGACGAGGCCTTTTCACATCTTTTGGTCTGAGCTTCACATTTCTCTGTGTTGGGTATGCACAGAAGCAGCACAGGCTCTATGGCCCACCCTTCCACTGTCCCAGGTTTACTGCACTGTCTCACCTCCCCACCAACTTCTCCACCAACCCCTCCAAGGCAGTACAGTACAGCCCAGGAGAAGTTCCTGCAAAGTGGCACAAACTGCAAGCAAAATGTTCAGAAGGCAGGTGGAGACTTAAGGAACTTCCAACACACAGAGGGCAAAAATGGATGTGACCCACCCACAAGGAAGAAGGCAAAGAGGCTAGGGAAGGCTGCTGCATACCAGCAAGCAGAGGACAGCTCAGGCAAGGCCAGCACCTGGACCACACATGGACATGCAGGAGCTCCTCCTCTGTTTCACCTCCCTCACAGACTGCACTTCCACATGGACAACTGTGGACCCACTGCGGTGGCTAGCTCGCATGAGTACACTGTACCAGGGAACCTACAGCTCCAGAGGGTACAAGAGTAAAGCTGGAAGAACAGAGCAGGAGGCACACACACAGCAACCCACAGGACCTTGGCAGTGATCCACAAGGGCCGCCAGAGTCTTCAGTCGTATTCTGGGGTCATAGGTCCACACCAGGAGGCGCCGCAGGGTCAGACTACTCTCAAGTCCCAAGTTGACACCCTGATCATCCTCCAGTTGCAGCTAGAAGACAACATGGAAAGCTGAATTCCAAAACCCAGTCAGATGAATTCCAAATGCACATGAAGTGGCCACAGGGAAACAATGAGGCCAGCAGTCTCCTGAGCAAGTGACTGTGCATTTAAGACAAGGCCCGGAGAATGAGCAATGGACTGGCTCTAGGATCCAATGAAACTTCACAGCTCCTTGGCACTAGGAACACTTCCAATACTGACTGCTACGCTTCAACATGCAAATAGCTTAAGCATCCTACGAAGTTTGTTTTGTAACTCTTTAATAAAAACTGGCAGGAATGGAAATGCAAAGATGTTACCTGGGAGTGCAGGACAGAGAGCAGACGGTAGTACTCCTGGAGCTCCTGATGCAAAGCGGCGCAAAAGCTCTGTGTGGGAGAGCAGACACTCAGACACTGCCCAGGGCTGCACAGGCTGGACGAACAGCAGGCCAGCGGGATAGCCAGGCTAAATTCTGCTTTCATCCATGGTCTGCCTGGCAGCTCTACCAGCACAACATACAGTCCATATGTCAGATGAGTGTCATTCCTTAGTACAAAAGAGCACAAACTTCACAAAAGGGAAAATGTTTAATGTAGTATGGTTTTCATGAAGCTAAAAAAGTGTGATCACTCTTGAGGAATGATCCTTTATCCAGAGATTAAGTCTTTCCAAATTTTCAATTAAAATACAGCTTTTTAAAATATACTTAGCTGACAAAACTTAAAAGCAGACAGCTCAGTATCAACCCAATCTTGCTGCGGCTCACTCTGCCTGTTTTCCGAAGCACAGAATTAAAATGCTCTGTACACATCCAGCTTAGCACTGATGATGGCCACAGTGTTAGAAGGGACAGGACCTCCACAACCTACAGACAGCCAGGCACTGGCCCCACTTGGGTGAAGCCACACAACCTGCTGGGACCCATGGCCATGCTTCTGCATGCTCTGACATGACACAAGAATGCACAAACCAGCCCTGCTTTCCTGTGTGTGCGCTTTGTGCTGGGACTAACGTGACAATGACAAAAGGGAGCATTTGTGTACCCATTTTACAGACATGAGACAGCTTGAAAGCAAGCCATCCAGGCTAGAATGCCTTAGCTTTGGCAGTCAGATGGACCCTAGTGAGAAATCCTGGGCTCCCACCCGAGGGTGACCGCGTATCCCAGGGTGGGTGGCTTCTTCAGTCTAAGAAGAACAAGAAAATATGAGGGAGGCACCTGGCAAAGCTGGAGGTCACCACAATGGGCACCACACAGGAAGACCCACTCCCCGGGACCCTGTACGCATAGAAGTGTTGCTGTTGATGGGGAAGGGTGGGAAAGGGACAGTGGGCAGCGGATGACCAGGGAAGGCAAAGTGACAGGCAATGAGAGACAGGAGCTCCCTGTGCTGCTGGACGGACTGCCACAGCTGATGACCACAGACTGGATACTGCCATAGAGCCATGGAAAGGGACTCTGAACATTGTTACCATTAGGGATGGAGGAGGCAGGTATGTTCACCCTGACCTGGACATTATACAATGTATTCCTGTTCAGAAGCATCACCTGTGCCCCTCAAATGTGTACTATTTAGCCTATCACTCTAATAACATTTAAAATACCTACACAATTGGGACCATTCCTGCTAGTTTTTTGAAGGATCACCACTTTGATTTCCATAGTGGTTGTACCAGTCTACACTCCCAATAAAGTGAACAAAAAACTCACAAACTGGGAAAAAATTTTAGCCAACCATCCCTCAGACAAAAGACTTCTATTTAGAACATAAAAAAAAATTTAAAAATCAGGCCCCCAAAATTCAACGACTCAGTCCAAAAACAGGCATCTAAGGTATATACAAGTTTCTCAGATGAAGAAATACAAATGGCAAATAAGTGTAGGAAAAAATGTTCAACATCACTGGTCATTCAAGAAATGGAAATTAAAACGAGACTCCATCTCACCCTACAAAGAACAACTGTCATCAAAAAGTCAACCAATCACAAATGCTGGAGGGGCTGTGGGGAGAAAGGAACCCTTTGAAAACTGTTCAAACAGAAGGAACAAATGGGATGAGGGGGAATGAGAAAAAGAAACCTATATATACGAAGGATAGCTTGGATAATTGCACTGCTGATTTCTATTGGTCTACTGAAAGGAACCATTAAAGTTTAAATTATTTTTCTCTCCCTTTTAATTTTTTGTATTGCTTAACCAACATTATATGTTTGTATCTGGTAATCGAACAACTAACTTGAAAACAACAATATGCTATACAACAACCAGTGCTGAATTCTACCATTTTGTTTAGTGAAATTCAGTATCATTTCTAATGTTTTACTATTTTACTTAAAAAAAAAAAAAAAAAAAAAAAAGACAGCATCTAGTTCCTTAGCACAGTGGTTTCTTCTACTGTGTTTCACTGCCTATCGCATAAGCTGAACAGGACCCCTTGGTGGAGTTCTGTCTATAATCCAATGACAGGAACAAAGACATGACTGGGACCCTTGGGTGGGGGCAATCACACTTGCTAGGAGGAGGCCTTGAGGCCACCTGGGCTCCATGGCCTGCCCTGAGGTCCCACCGCAGCCTGTCCTGCCCACACTGTCCCAGTGGAGAATGGTGGGTAGATTGGCTCTCTCCGGAGCAAGAGTGAACATGTTTTCTCTCTTGATGCCCAAAGAAACTACAGCCAACAAGAGGCAAGCTGCCCAGGACAAGCTTCACTGAGGAGAAGCTGCGGCCCCAAGCGGCCTCCCCTCAGAGCTGTGTTTTCAGCCACCACCTCCTGCCCCAACCATACCACAGCACCACTGTGCTACAAGCACATGGCTGCTGTGTGACTCTCTAAATACAGAGGGCTTCACCAGCCACAACTGGTGCTCAAGAACCACAGCATGGGGGAAATGTGGCTACCTCACCACGAAGGGGAGCTGGGGCTTCAAAGCTCTGTGTTTAGTCCATCTGCTTCTTCTCCCCAGTTTCCAGCAACCAGAGGTAACGCAGCTGGCGTGCCCTCGCAGCACACCAAACCCAGCCACCTTGGTGGCCAGCAGCCTCAGGCACTCCAGCACTGTGGCATCTGGGGTCCCTGAGGACGCCCCGGGCAGTGGATGTGACCACTGCTTCTCTCCTTATCCATAGGGGTGCAGCAGCCACAGCAGGGCAGAACCCTCCTGGGCAGCTCCTGCTCCCACCCCACCCTCACTTCTCTAAACCCCTTCCTTAGCTGAGGCAGTCTCCCCACATGATGGACCAGGTCCATCAGCACCTTCCATGGGTCCTGCTTTCCGATATGGACCCAACTGATACCATCACCAGGGAACAACATGGTATTTGTTGAAAAGAACTCTCCCAGAAGTCATTTTCACAGATTTTAAGTAAACAAAGCCTCATACCTGCCCTACGAGTCCAAAGGAACGGTCCAGACTTCTCTGGTCAGTGTACTTTCTGATCTTATTATGCAACCATCCCAACTCAGCAAGTCTGACTGCCGTGTCCCGCAAAGACTTGTTTAGGTTTGCCTAAAAATAAGCACACCAAAAATTAAGAAGGCAGCACTAGAATTTTCATTATTATTTTGCTCAACCTCTTATGCTGCCATCTAAAGCCAGAGGCCACCACTTTCAACATGAAAGTCAGAGTGAGAAACAGAATGTAGCGGTGTAGCACTTGCCTGGCAAGTGGAAGGCCATCTGGAAGACAAAACCAGAGCCAGGCAGACCTCCCACCTGGAATCCACTGTCCCCCAGGCCCAGACCACACAGAAGTAGCACAGACCACAGAGGCCCCAGATCCTGGAAGACTTTACAAGTCAGCAGCTCACTCTCCACACAGTCTGTTTCCTTCTGAATATTTAAACTAGATTTTAAGCTACTGTACCTTTCCTTCTACTTTATAACAATTTTCAGTGCTGCTCATTTTGATATTTTTGCCATCTATGCCCTGGAAGACGTACAAGATGTCTCTCACGAGTGCTGCTTCAGTAACTTCCATAGTACCTACAAAATGGTGTTAAAGAGAAAGTGACTAAATTAGTTTCAAATGAAAGGCATCTCACAGAACAATTGCCACTCTTCTCAAGGAGGCTCTAACAGAAGAGGGTTGTGTGACACTTCCTCTGAACATCTTTCAGGTAGGGCCAACAGCTGCACAGACCACCCAGGTGTCACTCAGCAGGTGACATGTATAAAATGGTTTTCCACAGAGGCATGGCCCCATCTCCAACACGCTCCATGGAAATGGCATTCAGAGCACAGAAAAGCCTGGCAGTCCCTCCTGCTCCTTGGCACACACAGAGCTCAGTGGTGTGCCCAGATGAGGAGCAGGCCACATTCCAAAGTCATGATGCCAGTGGACAGAGGGACAAGACTCAAAGCACAGCAGACATGACAGAACCAGCTGTCAAAGTCAGGTCAGGAAGCTACTCGATGCACCATCACTGCCTGCTCTGTCTCTGAGCCTCTCAGTCAGAGGCTGACACAACAGCTGTGACTCAGTGCTTCATATCCTTCCCATCTCTGTCTGTTTTGCTCTGGGCACATGAAATCCATGACTAGGACTATTGTGCCTTCCCTAAGCATGTGCCTGTTGGGTGAATGAATGCACCTTGAGTCCACACTCTAAATGAAATGAACTGGACACACACATAGATACCTAGTTGTTTCTCCGGTGTGAGAAGCTGAAAGTGTAAGAAAGGACCAAAATGTGCAACAGATAATGTGGAGGAGGAAGAAAATGCTGAAATGGGGAGGGGAACCAGACAGGGGCCAGGCAAAAAGAAATGAAGGGAAAAGGAAAGAATGGGCACAATGCTTCTGTAAGTGAGGAGGAGAGTTGAGTGAGGTGGGGGATGGGAAATAAACAGACACCAGGCAGACCATGTTCAGGGGCAGAGCCTCTAAAGAGAACGTGGTCACTCTGTACTTCTACAGTGTACCAATGAAACCTAGGAAAGAAAAGAACGTTCTTGTCCTCGTTACATAGCCACCATCCCAGTCCTGCTCCTTTCAGGCCACTCTGACAGGGACCATCCCCATCGGCCTTACAGCCAGTGTCCGCAAGACACACACCTTGCAGCCATTTGCTTCCAACCTGTCTTCACATTTAAAGTGTCTGGCAGATGGTTGTCAGAATGGATTCACACAACACCTTTCTTCTAAGCCAAGTGTTCCTGCTCAATGGAACTCCTAACGCATCTGGCTTGAAGAGCTTCCCTGCGTGCTTCCTGCTGCACTGGTCTGCCGTGACCTTCTGAGCCTGCTTGAAATCCACTGTGGGCACAGTGTTCTACAGGACACATATCCAGAGGCCTTGGCCAGGAATCAGGGGGCAGCTCTGTCAGGGTCCAGTGACCTACCCTGCACCCAACAGCCCAACACAGTTGCTGCGAGCAGGCAGAAGCTGGCACGTGTAGCTACTGTTGGGCTGGGAAGCAAGTGAGGCCGGACAGGTGGCAGCAGCCCAGGGCAGCATGATGCCCTCACGGTTCCCAAAGATGCCACACACTGGCATTCTTGCAGGACAGGGAGCACCCATATTGACCTCAGAGGCTGCAAGTCACAACCAAGAGCAAAGCTGCTGTTCTTAAGGACACCGTGGGTCAAGTGCTGCTCTTCGCAGTGTATGCCACTTCCTCTGGGACCCAGCAGACCTCAGACCTCTCCCCTCAGTCTTCCTTCATAGCTATCCACCTGCTCCTCCAGCATTCCGAGCATTGGCCAGATATGGCACCATCCCTAACACATGTGGCCCCATGAAGACTCAGACTAGCTGCTGGAAGCTTCCATCAAGAACAGTGACCAGGACAGAAAAGGGACTGAAATGGAGCTGGGGAAGAGCGATGAAGAGATAGCAGATCATTGCAGAAGCCAACCAAGAAGCAGGGGCACTGGGCTGGACAGGAGGCCTGAAGTGACCCCTACAAACCAGGCAACCTGGGCTCCAGGAAACAAGCAGTGGAAACTCTGGACATGGGGGTCTGGGTTAGCGTACAACAGCAGGGTGAACTAGCCACCGGAGCACAGGCTTACCACTCGCATCCCCGTCTCTCCTTGCCCGTGCCACAGTGCGGGACGCAGTGCCTGAGATACCCTTGGCAGTGGCGGTCTGAGAAGGCTGGCTGGCAGTCAGAGTCCAGGCAAGGCGGGATCCCAGCTGCTGGCGGAAGCCGTCCCCAACGCCCAGACCTTGATGGGACTGTCTAGACAAAGGAGGCAACACTCACGTCCTCCACAGCCACCCTGAGCACCCTTCCCTCCCAGAGTGCCTCCTGGTCTTCCTGCCCCTATCACCCTAACTCAGAGGAGGGGTTCCCCAGGAGCACATTCATGATGGCCATGCTGCAGGACTGGGGATGCCTCACTCCACTGCCCAGGCTCATCTCTTCTCTGTCTTTCCTCTACAACACACGATTCATATTCCCTGCATGGAACCACCATGAGTTCTCAGTAAATGTGACTTCCCCACTCCTAAGGCCTCGAGTTTAAACCTCTGAAGCCATAATCAGCCTGTCCTCACGCACTCCCTGCCTCAGGCTGCCCATGGGCAAGGAGGCACTGTGATTTCAATGAACTTGGAAGAACGTGCACCTTCAAACCACAAGAGCTGTTCGGTAATCCTGAGAATGCCCTGCTACTCATTTTTACTAATTTTTACTCATTTTACTCCCATGACAACCAACTTCTCTGAGCAAGCATGCGGACAAGCGCATCCAGGGCACCACTTCTAGGATGGTGAGCCCACAGGCAGGAGCCTCACAAACACTTGCCTCAGGGTGCCAGAGCTTGCACCAGCATATCAGTAGGCACACTTGCCACTCTCGAGAGGCCAGACGACAAGAAGGACTTCATCCACAAAGGGGAAAGTCCACACAACACTTAATAAGAGACCAATGCAAAAAGATAGCTTTGGTCCTACATTCTTGGATTCACCTGTTTGCCTCATAACATTAACCATCCCAGAAACCAAGCAGGAGGTGTCTATCAAGGCAATTAGCCACAGTGTGGGCATAACGTGACCGCTGCCAGGTGTGGCATCACTGTAAACAGGTGAGCTGCCTATGCCCTGCTCCTCTTCCCTGCTGGGCACTCACGTTCCAGCCTGTAAATCCTACAGCCTCCCTGTTCACAAAATAACTTTGGGCTCTGGATGCTCTATGGAACACCAGGTACTGATGTCAAGTTCCTGTCACTCTTCTAGAAAACACATCACAGGATCCCTGCTTCATATTGACTCCCAGGAATGAACAACAGCAACATGCAAGGCCGCTTGGTTACCTCCACATCTGATGGTCCACTAAGACCCCAGGGCCCACTTTCTTCTCAGCCATGAGGCCTGTCTAAACTCAGAGTGAAACCACAGTGGACAGTAAGGCCAATCTGTCACAGCTCAGCCATGCATTCCCAGGTCCCAACGTCTCTTTTCCTATGCACGACACATCAGAACTGTTGGCCTGAGAATATCCCAACATTCACCACTCATACAGAGCCAACACAAACCACCCCAAAGAAGCCTACAGGACCTGTCCAGCATGCTGGGGGCACACATAAGGCCTCGGCCAACTGGGAGCCCCAGGACACTGCCCCATCAGCATGGCCACATCAGGAGAATTACCCTGGGAGCAGAGGCTGCGGGCCAAGCCCAGGGCCACTGAGGGTGCACCCACTGATACTGCTGATGCCGCTGCTGCCCAGGCTGCCTGCGCTGGGCACTGCCTGAGTGCTCCGGTCCTGGTAGTTGAGTGGGAGCGTCTGTGGCCGTGCATAGTAGTAGGGGGTAGAATGGGCATCTCTAGGCAAGGCCTGCGCGAACAGGGACGCATAGCTGGACACCTGAAACGAGATCCGAGACAGACGTCACTGCAGCCCCTACCTCTGCACTGGCTGTGGGACCACATGCAGTGTCAAGCTCTATTGGAGGTGCTCTGCAGCCCACCAGCACCAACAGTTTTAGTTCTCCCGACTATTCCAACGGCTGATAACTAAGCACTTTATTCCTGATTCAGGTAGACTGGAACTCAGTTTCTGGAGTCTCATGTTTTTGATGATGATGACCGAGCATGCTAGAGTAAGGCAGACTCGCAAAGTTGCTCTAATTTAAATTCCTCTGATGGCCAGAGACAGCATATTTTCCTGTACTTATTGGAATGGCTGAGACTTATATACACAGCTCAGCCTGCCTTGAGCTCCCTTCATAGCCCTGCCTGGTCTTGAAATCATAAGGATCCCCCTGCCACAGCCTCCCAAGTGCTAGGATTACAGACATGAGCTAACATGCCAGGTTGGTAGCCTAGTTTTTAATTTGGTCTCTAATTTTGAGAGTCTGATTGTTTGGGGTTTTTTTTTCAGTTCTTTATAAACTGCAGATAGTAGTCCTGTCAGAGTAGCTAGCCAAATTTCTTTCCTATTTTGTAGGTTGTCTCTTCACACTATTGTTTCCTCTGCTGGGTAGAAAAGAGGAAAAGTAGAATAAAATTCATTAATGTATGTTAAATACATGCACTACTCCCTAAGACAAATGCAAACAGAGGCACTCTGAATGTACCAACAAGTTTTAATTTACAAAATAATCAAAAATAAAGATCTGATACTGTTTCACAGAGAAAAGAACACCCTGGCTTTAGAGGCACCCCAGAGCCAGCCCACACTGCCCAGCACCTCAGCCTGAGGGTCTGTCTGCAGCAGGGATCTCCGTAACCAGGTGCACTCACCAACATAGCAGGGTGGGGAGCCAGAGCAGGAGAGACACAGGAACTAGGCTAGAGCAGCACAGACTGTGACTCCGCCCACTACAGCACAGCATCTCCTAGCCACTCCTGCCTGTGGGGAATGGGTCACCCATGTTGACATCATGACTCTGCAAAGCATGCAAAGTGTAAGTTTAAAATCTACCAGCCAGTCAGGCTTGACTGACTCAGAAACTGCATGCCACAGGAGCCCCTAAAGAAGAAAAGGAAGCGGCTTGGCCTCCCCAACTCTTCTCCAGGCTGCACATGCCAGGAATCTGCTGCTCACCTTGCTGGCAGGCCTACGGGGGTCTTCGCTGAGATTCAACAGAAGGTACAGTATGGACCACTTATTTTTCAAAACTCCCTGTTGAGAAAAAAAAGTTTTTAATTAATTTATAGAACACTTCAATCATCCCCCTAAGTTCATCCATTTCCAGCATAGCAGCAAATTTCAAAATATACCTGGTAACTTCAATCTGCACTTGTTTTGCGCAGCACTGAACCGCCCCACACACTGCAGTCTGGACGGGATGCTCAGCCAGTGCGCTCAGTCCTCCAACTCCCTGTGTACCTCCTTCACAGCCCTAACAAGAGCAAATCTTGCCACTGTCACCCAGAAAGAGTCTTAGGCATTCTCACAGCAACCCCGAAGTAGACAGGATCATTCAACCTGTGAGCTGTCCCTTCTTTCCTAATGTCACATGTAGACCACAGACCAGATGTCATACCAGACATAACCAGACCAGATGGGTTCTGGCCCTAGCATGAATTGCTGAATTATTATGGTGGTCATCTAATATGGCTGAAGTCCTTAAAACAGCAGTTTATCTTCCCAAGGCCACCTCCCCCTTCTTCTCCAACTCAGCCCTGGGTGCAATTTCCTTTCAACTTTTCCATCATCTCAGGGAAGACACCAATCAGCTCTTCAGGTATATCTAAACATTCCCCTCAAATTCCATCCCTAGCAAAAGTCCATAGAAGCCCTAGCTTTCTTTGTATCAGGCCAGAGATCTACCTGACCCATCTTCCCTCAATCTTCTCTATGTTTTTGGAATTAATAAAGGCTTCTTTTATCTTTCCTATCTCTTTAATGTGCCTCTGAAAAACCTATCAATAACAAGTCTACAGTGCAAGAGGGCTGGGGAGATGGCTCAAAGGTTTAAGTTCCTGCTTGGCAAGCACAAGGTCCTAAGTTTGATCCCTGGTGCCAAAAAAATAAAGGTTCAGCGCAAGAGCCAGAAGAGCATAATGAAGACTCCAACTCCTAGTCCGGCCCCCCACCCTGTGTCACCAGGACAGCCGATGTGCTGCACACCTCACAGCAGCCACTCCTCTCCTGTATGGCCAGGCTCCCAGCCCACTCCACAGCCTCCCTCAGCAGGCACAGGCTAGCACGCCTGGATACACATGCCATGAAAGTTCCTGGACACTAACTCATATTACATACGTAGCCCTGCAAGTCTCTTTAGGGATCAAGCTCACCCCATGTATTTAAACCACTATCTAACTTGAGAAACTGACTTACAGAAATTTTCCCTAGCAGGCACAAGGACAGAAAAGTACCCCAGCCTAGTTGGAATCACAGTCAAGGGGCAGAGATAAGCAGTGTGCGCACAAAGCTCAGCCAGCACCAGTGTGCTCAAGATCCTTCACAGGCAGGTGTCAGTGGGAGCCCATGTGTGTCCGGCAGCCAAGAGCAAGGAGGTAGCAGCCAGAGCACAGTATCCACAACCATGCCCAGTCACCCCCAGGCTGAAGGAGTGGGGTGCAGATGGCTTCTCAAGAGTCCAGGGAAGGTGTGACCAGGGTTGCCTGAGAAACTGTGACACCACCAAGCCACCTGACCCTGGCTACTGGTACTGTCCTCCCACCCTGTTCCCTGCCAGGGAAGCCCAGAGGAGATAGCAGAGACAAAGCAGACAGAATCCACCAGCAGCTGCAGTAGTAGCCATTCTTCAGATCCCTCAGACTCCTTGACTTCCTGAAAGAGCCCCACCTCACATATGAAGCCTTATAAACCATATGCCCTGGCTGGTAAATGAAGCATAGGCCAAGACACCTTGAGGTCGAGAAGTATCAAAGCAAACACTTCTACAGAGGTACTCAACCACATCAGTGCAGCTACTGTGGCACCCTGCAAGTCACAGCTAATGCCTGGTCCCCACCGCAGCCCAGCCCATCACACTCACTGTCTCAAATGCCCTTCTGCCTCATAACACCCACTGCACAGTGGGCTCCCACACCGACATGCCACCTCCCTGTCCTGCCTACATCATAGGCTAAGGGTAGCTATGCATGTTTGGTCTCTGAACTCTGCTCCCAGATGGCACCCAGGACAAGCACAGCACACATGTGCACACAGACATTCACATGGGGTGCCTTCCCTGAGGAAGGGACAGAGCATCACAGCACCTGGGCACTCTGCAGGAGCTTAGCACCTATTCCACTGCCACCCAGATGGTCCAAGCAGCCCCTCCCACCCTAGCCCTAGCCTGACTTCTAGCCTCCCCACTGCACCTACCTGGGAGTGCAGCTTCCTATGGAGCTCAGAGAACAGTGCGGCATCTGCCTCTCTCCTCTGCCGGATAACTGCAAAGTCAGGGAAGAAACTGAGCTCAGGAGACTCATTCTGACACCGTTTCACCCATGGTAACAGGCAGATTGGAAGAACTGAAAAGAATCCTGAGCTTAAGACTTCAGAACAGCTTTTCAGGACCAACTTCTCAGCTCTGAGTGTGGTCATCCATCCAACCTCTGACATGTGTAAAATACGGGATGCATTATGCTAGGGTCAAAACACGTATGTGAAAATTATGTAAGAGAAACAATGGAATCAACCAGTGATTATGTTTCTAAAAACATTCATCAGCAGGGAGCAAACTAACATCAGTTTCATGAGTTAATAGTAGCTCCTAGGAAAGGGATGGCAAGTTAAAATGCCACTGGAACCTGAACTCAAAGAGCAATAACCAGAAAGTACAACCCCCAGGACAGTTTCTCTGACTAGAACATGCCTGTTAGGATGCAACACAGCAACACTTGCCCTTGTTAACATAAAACTACCAACTATCACTTCAAAATAAAATAGCAGAGTAGATTTCCACTGTGTTGATGCCTTTGCACTCCAATCACTGTATCTGAGTGGAGCAACAGCAAAAGCAGCAAACACAAGCTCTTCTGAGGCTCCGTTCCCTGCTGAAGGAGAAGCCACTGAACAGCCAGGAGCCAGGACCATACCACACACCACTCCTGCAGATGTCTCCCAGGAAAGCACCACACCTTCAAGAAGTGCAGCACTCAGCCAAATGACAAGGCCACACTCTCCAGGGGACCTGTTCACCCTGTTTCAGCAGTGGGGCTTTATGGCAATCCCACCAGTGCTTCACACTTAGCCTTTCCCCTTCCTAGGACTAGGGATTGAGCTCAGGGCCTGAGATCTAAGCAATATCACTACCATAGCCAACAGCCCCAAGGATCCCCTGCACCCTTCTTTGGTTTTCAGACAGACTCATGAAGTTGCCAAAACTGGCTTCAAACCTGTGATCTCACTATCCAGGCCTCCCAAGCAGCTGGCATTACAGGTAAGTGCCATCATGCTTGGCTCACTTAGCTCTGAATGCTCTAACTCTACCTCGGCCAGGTGAGGCTGTGGAAAGTAACACAACTTGTTAATTTAGAGGATAAATCCTGGCACTGTGGGAAGACACAAACTTGTCTGGCCTACACCAACAGCACGGCTCACACACAGAAACAGCAAGCTCTCCACCTACCTGGTCACAAGCCTTTGAGGCAAGACATCCTCACGGACTCCTGCCCAAAGCAATTCCCAGCATCTAGCTGTGGGAATCCGTACACTGCAAACAACTCCCAGTCTGCCAGACACTGGGCGCAGGCAGCCTTCATGCAGGCAGGCGGGCGGCAGGCTCACAGGAGGGCTGAGAGTCCTAACAGGAGCATCCTCCACACCGGGCCCAGGACCGGGGAACAGCACAGACCAGGCCACAAGCACAAGCCCCTCCAACCAAAACCACTTTCCTGTGGCCATAGCTGTTCAGCGCCATGCTTCCCAGGCTCCAGCGAGAAGGGGTGGTGTCTACCCTGCTGACCACTGACCATCTACACTGCTGTCTCCTCAGAGCATGTGCTGAGGAAGGTCCAGGGGCCTGCAGAAGCATAGAAGTCTGGGTAGAAACCATGAGGAGAGCAAAGATTCACTCACCAAGAGCTTCAGGGTGGTACACTGCACTGCGCGCCCAAAAGGAGGCAACACTAACGCCACAGAGCTTGGATGCAGAAGCTCTTGGAAGCCTTTAACTCCCCCACCTGCAGCCAAGCTGTGCCACTGCAATCATGTTCTGATACACTCCTAGTCTTCCCTCTAAAAACTTTGTCCTTATTTTTTTGTTTTTTTTACATATTTGGTACAGGGTCTACAGGGTGGTCAGGGTCTCACTATGTAGATCAGACTCATAGTGATCCTCCTGTTTTCAGCCTCCCAAGTGCTGGGATTACAGGCACGCACCACCTCGCCCAGTCTCAATCGACATCTCAACACACCCTGGGGGGCCTGGCATGGCACATGGGTGATCAAACCCCGGCTGCTGTGTCTGCCTAAGATCCCACCCAAAAGTCTGCTGAGCCATCTGGCCAGCCCTAAGTTAGTCCTTATTTTTATCACACTTATAATTAAAATGTGCTTGGGAGCTGCACATAGACATACACAGGAATGTGCACACGTATAGTCTTAAGTTTTGACAATCCAACAAGTAATATTTAAGAGAAATACATACGTTCTTTCTTGATTTTTTCGGCTACTAGGAATTCATCTCTTTCAACAGTAGGAGCAAAGTTGCTGCCAATAACTCGCACAGCAAACTGGAACTGCTGGGCCACGTCCGCTGAAAGGTAAATAGGAAGATGCACATTAGCAGTAAGTGGGCCCACAGGATGGTCTGTGCAAGTAAGTCTGCCTTCTACCTTACCAGGGCTTAACAGAGAGACACAAAAGCTACTGAGAAATCAGAGTGAAATCAGTGAGTAAAGAAGTAAAACTAGAGTTCTAAAACACAGGCCAGACAGTCAGAAAACAAACTGGACTGAGAATCACAAAAGCGAGGAACAGGGAAAGTCACAGTCCACACACAAACAAGGGAAGAAAGCCTGGAAACAGCCAACCCGACCCTGAGCCAAAAGAGCAAGAACAGTGCAGAACCACTCCAGGTTCCAGGCCACATCACAAAGCTGCAATGACTAGACAGCAGGGCATGAGCTCCAGACCGAGGTGCAGACCAATGGACAGAACAGAAAAGAAACCCGCAAGCTCCTGTGGACATCAGAGTCTTAACAAAAACACCAAAACAAACCTTACAGACCAGATAGCTCTTTATCAAATGCCACTGGGAAAACTGATGACCAAGTACAGAAAAAATGAGTCTACACTCACATCTCTCATCCTGCATTCCAATCAAATCAAACTGCATCAATGAGCCAGATATAAAAACAGTAAAACTGAATCTGCTGAAAGACAAAATACTTTAAGATATATACATAAGCCAGGACTCACTGAACAGACCCTCAACAGCACAAGAAATAATTCCAAGAATCAAAAAATGGGATTATAACTAATTTTAAAGCTTCTGGGGCCAAGCATACAGCTCAGCAGCATGGCACCTGCCTGGCAAGCATGAAGTCCTGAGTTCAATTCCTGATACCCAAAAAGAAAGCTTCTACACAACAAAGAAAAACAACAGAATGAAGAGACAGCCTGCAAAGTGGAGAAACAATTTTGCCAGCTACACCTCTGAGAGGACTAATACCTAGAATACAGAATGAACTAAAAAAAAAAAAAGTCAGACTCCAAACACCAAAAGATCCCACCCAAAAGAGGCAATTAAAATAAATAGACCCTTTCCACAGGCAGGAATACAAATGCAAAATAAGTACCTGACAAAAAGGTGGAACACCTCTGGCCTTTTGGGAAATGCAAATTTAAAGCACATTGAGATTCACTCCAGTGAAAAAGGCCAGCATCAAGAACTCAAGGACATGGGGCCCAGCAGGATGGCTCAGTTGTCTAAAGCGCCTGCTTGGGGAAGCTTGGGCGGCTTCAGGGACCGCGATTTGATCCCTGGCACCACATGCTGCACCAGCCCTGCCCTCAGGGCAGGCTGAGCTGGCCATAAAAATGAGTGAATAAACAAACAAAGGTTCTGAAATAAGAATAAAAATAATAAATAAAATTAAAAAAAAAAAAAAGGAACTCAAGGACAAGAGACACTACCAAGAAATGAAGAGGAAGGAGCCACACACTGCTGGTGGAATGCAAACTAGGACAACCTGTGTGGAGCTGCCTCAAAAACAGAAATAAAATTCTACTTGTTGCAGCTGCAGCTCTCCCGGGCCTCTTCCCTAAAAGGATGAAGTTTGCATGTTACAGTGACCAATGCACACTCATGTTTATTGCAGCACTGTGCCAGAATACCTCAGATTTAGCTGTCCAGGTGACAGACAGTTCCTGTTCCAGTTCCAGTTGCTCCTATCTCTTAGAAACAGTCAGTCACTATGACATACAGCTGGTGTCTATGTTGCTGTACATTGTACAAACCAACCCCCAAGCATTCTGCCTCTGCCCTTCCTGCTTACTTATCCCATATAAGTCCTACGCCACCCGAGATCAGGGCCTGGTATTCTGCATTGATCCAGATCAGTGCCCAGTGATATAAACAAAGCTGCCTCCAAATCTGGTATCCTTTCAGCATGTCTGCTTGCTGCTGCAGTGCAAGTCACAACAGCCAAACAATGGAAATGACCTAGATGCCCTCAACAGATGGAGAGAAAGGGCAGATGAGAGGCAGCAGGTAAGTAGATATTTCGGAGACAGGGCAAAGAGGGCAGGGAGGCAAAGGGGGCAAGAAATTATTAATATGCAAGAGACTGCCCTTGCATTCTGATTCTGATGCTATAATCCCAGCAATCAGAAAGTTGAGGCAAAGGGATCCTTGTGAGTTCAAGACTAGCCTGGGCTCCAAAGTGAGACCTTTGTACTAAGGGCAAAAAGAAAACTATGAAAGAAAAAAAGCCTCTGAACAGCCTGAGCTCAGCAATTACAACACTGCAAGAACAGTCAGATGGTCCACATGAGCTGCACTGGAGATAGAATGGTGTTTATTTCTACTCTTTTGAACACACCAAACTGAGAAAAAGGCGATTTTTAAAAATAAAGCATAAACCTGCAAAGGCAAAAGAAGGAGAAAATTGGACAGAGAAGGGAAACACTTGGTGAGATGGAAATGAGAAGACCCAACAACAGAGCCAGACTGACTTCCCAAACAAACCAAGGTGACTTCAGCAGGCCAGAAAGGCACCCTGAGCAACTCCACCTCCGGAGACCAAGGCACCAAGGGCCAGGTGGGACCTGGACCTGAAGCACTCCTGCTTGCTTCTCAGCACTGCATTTGCTTGTCCCCCACCCCCAACTGAGCCACGCAATTGGCCAAATCCAAACCCAGACCACAGGCACCAAAGTGGAACAAGACTCCATGACAGGAAACCTGGCTACTCAGAGCCTCAGAGAGGAATGGACAAACCTGCATTCCACCCATCTCTGCAGCCCCTGCATTGCACTGCCACCCACAGCGCTCAACCAGTGACAAAACAGACCCACCATGGTGCACAGCAGCGCTGGTAGGCATCCAGCCAGGGAACCATATGGAACTGTGAAACACAGCAGAGCTTCAGAAAAGCTGCCACTGAAGAACCCACATGAGCATCAGGGTGGCACCCCAAGAAGCAGGGCCAGTCTCTGTGCACACTGCCAACAACAGCACTGGCTATGCTCCCAGCACACAGAGCACAGGCTCAGATAGACAGCAGAGAACAGGGGCCCAGTGAATGCAAGGCCAGTTCTCCAGAGAACAGCCTTGCCACCTGCACACTCTTACGTCAGAGCCAAGACACCGCACCAACACTGGCACAGCAGAGAGGCATGCATACGTACTCAGCTCCAGCTCAACTCAATGGAGATCCCCAGGCCACCCAAGATGCAGAGCACATCCCTCAGCATGTGGCTTCAGCCAGCACCAGTTGCCCCCACTGACCTGCACAGCAGTTTCAGGTCATGCACCAAGACAGAAGGTCTGGGGCTCACAAACAAGCTTCCTCCACACAGAACAACTCAGCTATTCAAGATATGTCATTTAACACTAACAATTAACTAAAAATCAGTATGAATGATCCTGAAGGATCTCCCAGTATTTGGAGTAAAACCCACACACAATATGTGGGCCAAAGAAAAGTCTCAAGGGAAATGTTTCAAATGAATGAAAATATATCGACAGATGTAGGGTAGCTAGCACAGCACTTAAGAGAGAAATTTACAGCTTAAAATGTTTTTACTAGAAAGGAAAACATCTCAAATCACTAGCTATAGCTTATACAATAAAATCAACAAAAACTAAACTCAAAGTATGCATTAGGAAATAAAAACAAAAAGCAATGAAATTTAACATAAACATAGAGCTGGAAAAAA
>PVJA010011561.1:0-54355 GCA_004027025.1 Myocastor coypus
TGTTGGTGCTAAAAGAAATGGCAAGAAGACCCAATGAAGGTAGCTCAGAGGCCTCACTGAGATCTGTCTCTCTCAAAGTGAGCCCAGAACTCTAGAAGGCATCTCATTTTTGTTTAGGTCATACAACAGAAGTTTTATAGCGAGGAGAGGGGATAATCACCAACATCTCAAGTGAAGGTGGAGACATCACTCAGGATCAGCTGTTACACCAATGTCCCAAGTAACAGTGGAGACATCAATGGAGATAAGCAGTTTACACCTTTTTAAATCCTGGTTTTCTAAAATCCCTAAGTAACAGATTAGAACCCACCCTAAACTTTGTTTATTGTTCTTCACTTCTTTAAGATGCTAGTTTCTAATCTCTACACTCCATCCCCTGAGTGTTGTGCCAGCCCCACCCCCAGGGTACACTGAGATGGGGAATGAGACTGAGGGTGGTGGTATGCAGATGTAATCCCAAGGCATAGGAGGCTGAAAACAGGAGGCTCACTACGAGTCCAGCCTGTGTAGTGAGACCCTGGTCACACTCTCCTAAATAAATAAAAAGTCAGACCATCCACTCGGGACCCCTCTCCTGTCCCTCTCTCAGACAGGAGCTTTTTTCCCCTCAATAAATATGTTCTGCTCAAAAAAACAAAATATAATATAAAAAATAAATACAGAATGAAAGGGAAAGGTTCTCTAGAGGAGAATGAGTCTTAAAGGGATGGAATAGAAATACAATTGTATAATATGTTCTTTAAAAAATAAAACATCCTTTTTAAGTAAATGTTTAAAAGAAGTACTTTTCTCTGTTCATTGATAATTGCCTGATATTTCTTTGTTCATGGAAAAGTGTGTAACTTTATTCAGGCATTGTCTCATTTTTAGTATCTTGCTCGTTTCTCTCTATGGAATAAATGCTTATGTCCACTAGTGAAAGCCCTGTTCCCAATGACAGAAATAATGAATGATAACTCTTCCTCACAGTCAGCTGAACTGCTTAAGTGATGTGCCACAGTCCTCCCTATGTTATCCTGAGAGAGTTAACAAATACTAAGCACCAGGTTTCTTCACGCAGAAGGCCACAGAGTTTTAATGTCCCTGTCTGAATGCTTTCAGCTAGCCAGGCGTGGTGGCTCACGCCTGTAATCCCAGCACTTGGGAGGCTGAGGCAGGAGGATCGTTGTGAGTTCGAGACCAGCCTGGGCTACAAAAGTGAGCTCAAAGCCAGCCTGAACTGCACAGTGAGACCCTGTCCCCCCCAAAAAAAAAGAATGCTTTCAGCATTTTATGATCCTTTAGTGAGATTCATATGAAGTTTGAGTTTGTGTCATCTGCGTTTCTGTCCTGTCATCTGTGACTGGAAGCCAGGTGAGCCCTGCAGGCACTAAGCTGTGGCCAAGAGGCATGAGAGATGTCTTGAGCATGGTGAGACAGTCGCATGACACTTGGAAGAACCGGACGCGATTCTGCTGAGGCGCGACTTGAGTTAAGCCTTCTCGCTGTGAAGCACAAGGTAATAAGAAGGACAAGGCTTCCATAGACGTTTCCAGATGGATTCACAGGATTCTTCTTCCATACCATTACTCCTCAGCTCCAAACTGAATTCCTTCCTTCTTTGGAGCATAAGGCAAACAAATTCTTTAAGAGATTATTTTACCCTAGAACTGTTAGTGAAGACATCTGAAATGTGACTACGTGTGAGTAAATAACTTAACAATCTGGGAGACTATGCTATTTTATCAACATAGATTTATTTCTCTTTTTCTTTTTTTTTGTGTATCTAGTGCAGAGACTGCAGAATCTACAGGATCTCACTAGACAGATTGGGCTCTTAGTGATCCTCCTGTTTTCAGACTTCCAAGGGCTGGGATGACAGGCACATGCCACCATGCCCAGTCTCAATCACCATCTCAGCATGCCCCTGGGTGGGGCCACCATGACATGATGGAACGCCAGTCCCTGTGTCTTCCTAAGCAGGCACTTTAGTCCACTCGCCCTTCTTTTTGTTTTTTTTAAAGAAAACTAAAAAAAAAAAAAAAAAAAAAAAAGGGAAATGAAGGGCTGGAGAAATAGCTCAACAGCCTGAACACCTGCCTGGCAAGTGCAAGGCCCCAGGTTTGATCCCCAGTACCTCATACTGTATAGGCCCCAAGCTGAGCTGGCCACCAAAATCAGGTGTGGTGGCACTGGGGAGACTGAGACAGGAGGATCACTGAGTCTGAGCTGTGTAGTGAGACCCTGTTAAACAAATAAATAATAAATAAAAATATTTAAAAATTGGAAATGGTATGGAATTTCACTAGTCAAAATGATAGGAATTCAAAAGCAGCAATTTTATTCTATATTATTGTCTCCAAATTAATTGCTCAGATAACCAGGTATAAGCATACAAAATTGGTCCAAAACTTGGTCAATACATTAAAAAGAAGAAAAACCTGTAAGCATGAACTGTTCCTTTCAGTAGAGTAGAACTCAGCAGCTCAATGCTCCAACTGTCCTGCATATGTGTCTATGTGTTTCCCCCTTCTTCCTTGTTTCTTTTCTCCTTTCCCTCATCTCAGCTGTTCCTCCCTTCTGAACAGCTTCTTTCCCTTTCACAATATCTATTATACTTTTCCCCTTGTATTTGCTCTTTCAGGTTCTTACACTTGGGAGACAGTACAATAGATTTTTATTTTTATGATACTGTCACATTTTCTCTTTCTCAGTTTAGGAGAAGTATAGGTAATCTGGGTCCAGCTTCCTTGGCTTTCCTGTCTATATGAAGTTTTCAATGACTGTTGGAAGAAGTGTCCTGTATTTTAGTCAATGCCCCCCAAAGCTACAAACTACAGGGTGGTCCAAACCTTCAAACTTTGAGCAGAGTCTTTGGATCTCTGGTGTGCAGACAACCCTCTTGCCCTCCTCCGTTGCAGGCAGCCATTGTAAGCTTCCTTGCAAATCCTTACATATTTATATATCTGACATTAAATCTATTTCTCTAGTATGTGCTGACCCGTACATCTTGTCCCCTGAAACCTTTGACTACCAGAATGACCTCATAGTGCAGATAATTCTTGAGTATTTATTAGTCAGTTAGTACATATTTGTGTTCTTAAAAAAGCAAGAATTGTACAGCTCCTCAGAACAAAGATCTCAGTGGGATCTATTTGTGTTCATGTATTTTCTGCTTTTTTAAAAATAAGCTTTTCTAGTTTGACTTTTTAGTATAGCATTGTTCTCGTCATCTTGTATCAGCCTGAAGAATATATGGACAATCTACTTTGTATGATTATGCAAATATAGCTAAGTATAAAAATACTGATTTCTATTTTAATATCTCTCTTGGCACAGTACTTTTTCAGTTTATTTTCTGTCAGAGGTGCATTTAACTTTTTCATATGTATGGCACTGTCATGCAGGCCATTCTCAGTCACGATTTGCACAAAAGAAGAATGTTCCTTTCTTCAGGCGTGCTGCAAATAATATCAAATTAGAGAGGTCAGCAGGAAACTCTCAGCGTGATCTGGGAAGCACCCAGCACAGAAGCAGCCCTAAGTTCCTTTGTTGTCTTACTAAGGGCAGAAGGCACCTGCGAGTCAGGGGCCTTTCTATTTTTCTGTTCATTACTATAAGATGTCTCATTTGCACTAAGGTACCAGTCAGCTCATAATTCCTCCGTGGCTCTGGAGGAGGATGATTTTAAGGAATGTACAAGTGGTTTATTTTCAAAAATGGCATATTTCTATGCTGGCTTTACATTAGATTAAGTTAGATTAGTCAATATTACACCAGTTTAAGTGACCTTAAAGCTTGTTTATAGCTGAAAGGATAAAGGAATAAATAGAAAGCTATGACAGCAATTTTTTCTGTTCATTTTTCACATTTCCTTTTCTCTTTCCTTTCCTCATCCTCTCCCCATATGCCTGGCACCTTCCTTTACCTTTTTTCTTTCTTCCCTCCACTCTTGGAGTTTAGATGACATTTACTTGAAGCACACCTCTTAAGGTTCCTTTGGGGGACTAATAACTACTGTGTCTTCTGAGCAGTTCACTTAAAAAGAGAGTAAATGAAGAAAATTTTATGTACAAGAACACTTTTCATGAGAATATATGTGATGAAAATTAAGGTTACCTAAGGATCCACCAAGCAGAGTTAAAATAAGTGATTTATGAAGGCAATGCAGCATCTCTGAGTGGTATTAGTGCTCACGTAGGGAGCTGCGGGAGAGTAAAATGCAGTTTCCATATGGAGGTGGCATATTCGTGCTTTTTGTGATCAAGGAATTAATTACAGAAACAAACAACAGAATCATATACTTGCAACATGTCATTTTTGGTGTGCATAGAAATTTAGTTTTAAATAATATTTGTGGTATGTTTATCTTAATATTGTGAGCTGTTGAAGAATCCATTAAAGAAATAGGCTTTGGAATACTCTTGAGGCTTTGGCTTCCCACTTGATACACATTTAAAAAATTTGACAGTGATCAACATTTGTTTTTTTATTCTGTAAATATAAATTTTATTGTATAAAATAAATATTGGAAGCCAGTTGTGGTTCTCCATGCCTATAAGCAAGCTACTTGGCACGCTAAAGCAAGAGGATTGCAGGGCTCAGTTCATCTTGGATCTCTTAGGGACATCACATCTCCAAAGAAAATAAATAAATAATTCTTTGGATGTAGCTTAGTGAAAAAAGGCCTCTGAATTTGATCTCTAGAATCACAAAATACATAAGTCAATAAATAATTCAGAAATACAGGTAAATTCGTGGAATATAAAAATACATCTCAGTTGACACAAAAGAAGCAACTACAATGAAATTCATTTTCCCAAAATATGGAGTAAACTAATTCTCCCATTTGTATCATCCAAGTAACATCAACATTATAGAACCGGGCATGGTGGCTCACTCCTGTAATCCCAGCACTCGGGAGGCTGAGGCAGGAGGATTGGTGCAAGTTCGAGACCAGCCTGGGCTACAAAAGTGAGCTCAAGGCCAGCCTCAACTGCATAGCGAAACCCTGTCTCAAAAAGACAATAAATAAATAAATAAATAAATAAATAAATAAATAAATAAATAAAACAAAACAAAACAAAACAAGATCAGGTCTTCTGTGTAAATATAGAAAGCCATTATATTTCTGATTGCAGGAAATCTTCTGGTTAAAATGGTCAGGTCACATTAGCAGTAAGAATGTACAAATCACAAGCTTTAGATCAAGGGTAATAGAAGTTGGACCCTTTGTGTTTCACTGAAATCTGGAAGGTACCATGTACTTGTTATGTAACATATTTGCTGCATGAATAAATGCAGTATTCCAGTAGGAATACCTAGGTCTCTCTGAGTTTTATTGAAGAAATACTATTTTTCCATTTAAGGTGTTTTAGATAGTTAAGTTTAAATAAAAAAAAAAGTGGCTATCTTTCTGTCTTCATAGATCTAGTGGGAAATTACACATATTACATGTATTGAGTGCTTTGGAAATCTCTAGTACAAAATGAGACTTTTGTTACTTGAAGCAGCAGTGTTTCCCCATGTTAAAATCCTAAAGGCAAAAAGCATTTCCATCCAGAATGTTGTCTGCTAATATCTAATACTACAAGTTAAATATTTGAACAATTAATAATGAAGTGACAAAGATATTTTTTCCTTAAAAAGGGGGCTATCAGAAATAAATAACTTCATTCAAATAATTCTTTTGCAAATACCAAAGTATAACAGATAGCACCATTTGAACTTTTTTTTTTGCCTGTACTACTACTATTATTACATTTATACTTACAAATATTTTTTTTCTGAAGAACTTGTGTTTAAAATTAACATGTGAGAGGGCCAGTGAGATAGCTCAGCAGTCTAAAACACCTGCTTAGGCAAGCTTATGCAAGTGCAGGGATGTTGGTTGGATCCCCAGCATACATGCTGTGGCAGCCCTGCCCTCAGGGACGGCTTAGCCAGCCAAAAATTAAAAAAAAAAAAAAGGCTTTAAGCAATAAAAAAAAGAAAAGAAAAAAATTAGCATGTGAGAGTTCATCATTTGAGATTATTATTCTTCCCCTCAAATTGCCCACAATTTGTGTCTCCTGTTTAGTGCTAGTTCTCAGAGTAAATAGACAGTTGCTTCTGTAGTATCTTCACATGATAAGAAAACATGTTTATTGCACAAGGAAAATCCACAAGCTCTTCCTCGGCCTCCTGAGATTGTTTGCCTCAGAGGCCAGCCTGGCCCTTCCTCATCAGTCACAGTCCCCGGTGTTCTATGGGGCGCATGGCTGTCGGTTCAGGCTTGATTGCCTGGCACCAAGTAGTCAGGCCCCTGGAATGGAAGGAAAGTTAACCTGAGTGTCAGAATTTTTTTTTTTTTTGATAATTTCTTTTCCTGGTGTGGTGATATTACCTCCCTGGGAATGGGGCAAGAGCCCTAGTGCATGAGTCACATAGATTTGATTTGGAGAGCATTTAATAGGTAGCATTTGTGAGACTGTGTAGATTCTTTATTGTCATTTGTCTATTCATGCTTTCTTTAGTATCCTGCCCCATTTTAGCTCTGCAATCTACATTTCTGAATCCAATTTTGGTATCTGTGGTCCCCAAGACAGAACACCCTTTGGTTCAGGGATGTAGTCAGACTCAGCAACTCAGCATATAACTGTGTTAAGATCATGATGTGTCATTGTTTGAAGTCTGAAAAGCAAAATCAGCACAGAGTAAAGGTACACAGGCAACATCCAAGGGAAGCAAGAGCAAACATTCTCAGTCCTCTTGCACTCTTCTTACATAGCACCCACTTAGGTCCTGCTGCAAGTGGTGAAACTTAGTACAGGTGGTGCCCTGGGCTTTTAATTGAAGCTAATATACAAATGCCCTATGGTTTATATAAACAGTGTGGGCTCTGTATGATATTATTTTCTTAATTTTGCCATGTTCATGATTTAACTGAAGACTTTTACACAGAAGCTCATACCCAGACCCTTTTAAAAATTATTATTATTATTGTTGTTGTTGTTGTTATATTTAATACAGGATATATAGGATTTCACTACACAGATTGCCCTCAGAGTGATTCTCCTGTTTTCAGCCTCCTAAGCACTGAGATTACAGAAGTGCACCACTATGCCCAGTCTCATTCGAACGTGGGTGCTGTACTCTGCCTAAGCAGGCACTTCAGTCTGCTAAGCTATCTGGCCAGCCCCATTAAAAGTATTTTTATTTTGAGTCAGGGTTTCATTAAGTTGCCCAGGCTGATTCAAACATATGATCCTTCTGTCCCAACCTCCTGGAGTGCTGGCAGTAGGCTCTTTGCAACTCTGGGTCCTGAGAACCTCTGAGATACAGGTTCCTAGATAAGAAATAGATGGCAAAGATCCAGAAAATTTTTTCAGAAGAGAATATTTTGGCCTAAGTTAGCCTTGCTTTCTACAATTGTATATTAATGTGCAATCTTCCCAACTTGTTTACCAGAGATGTTGCAATTATGTACACAGCCTTTATTGCAAAATCCCCTTGTACCTAACATACTGAACACTTATACTTGCTTTTCAATTGCTCTTTCTCCTTCCTCTTTATACAATACCCAATCCTCTGCCAAATTTCATTTCATTTATACCCACAAAGTGTTCAGAGATTATGAAGTTTTTCTTCTTTTGTCACATCTTAATTTAGGTCATTTCTTCTCTGGGTTCCTCACTGTTGTGGCCATGTGCAAACTGGATCCTTAGGTCGACACTTGCAGTTTTGTAGATAATCCGTCCTCCACAACAGCCTGAGGCTTTTTTCTTACAACTTAAAATTGGATAATGTTATTCCATTACTTAAAATTCTCCCATGAGTTCATTCTGCTCTTCAGATAAACTCTAAGATGCACATATAACTGTAGCTATCTCCGACCTGTGCAACCCCATTTAGAGCCATTCTGTCTCCTATTCCCAGTTGTACTAGTCTTCTGTCACCACCTAGAATCCTCCTGAGACTCTGTCCCCTCTCCCTAAGCTTTGAACAGAGCCTTTCCATGCACTGGACCTCTGTTGTCTCTTAGAACCTACTTTGAAGTACATAATTTGTTATATAAACTAGGAGACTATTTAATGGAGGAGCATATTTTTCATACATAGTCTAGGCCAACAGATATGACTTGGGAAATGTCATCTTAACAGAACCCTGCCTTACAAAGGCCTTTTGTAACCCCCCTCCCATAAATTAAAAATCTCTGGCTCTCCCTTCCTCCCCTTCACCTTCCTGCTACTCATTTCATGATTGTAATCATTCATTATGTGCTAATTTGCACAATTATATGTTGAACATCTTATACCTAAGATGACGAGTTTCATTAATTCATAGAACTTAAAAGCATAAGTAAATATTTCATAAATAGCTTCTTAATTCAAAATTTGATGATAGCGGTGCTTTCAGCAGACCTCTTAAAAATAAGTTTCTTTCTCATGGCACTTGCTTCATTTACACCCTTCCCCAAAGTTTTGTGAAACTTGGAATTAAATTTTTAGATTTCTCTTTCAGTTTTCTTACTGAATCAGTAATGGTTGCCTATTGTAAATTTAGTAGTAGTATGCTTCACCTCAGCAAATAGACTCATGCATATCATTTTACTAGTGATTTGGGAATATAAAACTGTCATATCTGAAATTCAATTGCATTCTATTTTTAAATAGTATGATTTATTAATATATTTTTGCATATTTATCACAATTGTGTAGCTGTGAATTTTCTAGAACCTTCAGGAAGTGGCCAAACACAAAGAATTTTAGGAACTAAAGGAGAGATTGCAAAGGTTAAAAAGAAGCTTGGACATTTCTCCTCCCTTTTTGTAGTAATTCAGAGTACCCCACACTGTAAACCTTGGCCTATAAGTTGTGGATAATGTCTGTGGAAAGAAGCAGTTCAATTTTTTGTCTCCTTTTTTCTATTTCTTTTCTTTTACTCTCTTCTTAATTTCTTAAAAAAAGTTTTTTTTTTCTTTGTCTTTCTTCTTCCAAGTTTGTATGCATTTATCTGGTAACCTAAACAGCTAATTTAAAGATAGCACTGTGCAATATAACAAATGCTGTCGAATTCATAGTATTTTTTAGTGAGACTGTATGTCATTTGCATTTTTAATACTATTTTGTACCCTCTTGAAAGAAAAAAAATAATAATCAACTAGCCGAGCCTATGCCATTCAATTGAAAGTGGAGAGTTTGAAAATAAACTTTCAAGTCATATATTTTCTGTCTTTTGAAGCTTGTTTAGAAGCCAGTCTCTACATATGGGTATCACAAATGCATGCACATTCATAGGCCAAAAGTTAACACCGTATTTAATATCTGTGCCACTTTAAACAACAAGAAAAAGTGTGAATTGAGAGTGAGGATACTTTTAATTATAGAATAAAGGCTTTCCACTGATTTTAATTCAATATGAGTTTTACTTTTAATTTTTTAACATTTATTTTCTTTCTTTTTCATGTATAGAGTACAGGGTCTACAGCGTGTCAATACACAGATCCAACTTGTTGTGATCTTTCCTATTTTTCAGCCTCCCACACCCTGGGATTATAGGCGCACTCCACCATGCCCAGTCTCAGTCTCCATCTCAGAATGCCCTGGGGGCAGGATAGGCACAGCATGCCAGAATCCTGCCCAGGTCCCTGTGTCTGCATAAGCAAGTGCTTTAATTTGCTGAGCTATCTGACAGGCCCATTTTTGAAAATAGTGTAAAAAATAGTATTAAAAGAAGAAATACAAATGATACAGAATTTCACTAAACAAAATAATATGAATTTTACGGTATTTGTTGTAGTGCATCATGTTGTCTTCAAATTAGTTGTTCATATTACTGCATATATGCATGAAAAATTGGATGAAGAAAGAAATAGATAAGAAATTAAGAACATGAAAAGGTAAAATAATTGATAAAAGGAGATAAAACAAATTAGGCACCAACTTATCCAGCAGAAATCATATTTCAGTTGTCCAAACCATCTTGCATACATGCATAAATATATCTTTTTCCCCCAGTCTTCCTGCCTTTCTCCTCATTAAACTTAATCTTGGAAACTGGGGCTTCTCTTTGCCAACAGGGGTGCCCATGAGGGCAGGGATAAACATGCAATTGACACCTCTGCAATGCCTGCTTTCAGTCATTGTTCTAGGCTTTGCAGCACCCGACCTCTGGCAGTTCTTCCTGGGAAATCTGTCCGTGTACTAAAAGCTACTTTATGTTGACAGGCTGCTCTTTATAGGAAAAAAAAAAAAAATCTCATCTCCAACGAAAACTAATTTGTGACTCTAAATGCATTTCAAATAAAATAACCTTGTGAGTTAATTCTTGTGTGTATAGTCAGGTGACATTTTATTGGATTACTACCTGAAAATTGGAGGTATGTTGGCTGCTGTTATTTTTTAACAAATTGTTTGCTATCCTTGATTATACTAACAATTCAGGAAAAATTTTATCATCCAGGAAAACTTACCTTTTCTTCTGTCTTAGCCTTCTTCTGGCCTCCTATATCTACTCACAGATGTAAATTTTTTACTGCTGCGTTAGCAAATGCTAGAGAACCACTAGCTGCATTTTCCTTCATGTTGCTAGAGTAATAAGCCTGATGTAGGAGTTTATCAGATTGACATCCAGAGTTGACATCTAAGTATATGGTGAAAGGAATTTTGATAAAATTTTGCAGATACTCTATCACCATCAACATCTCCTCCCACACTCCAAATTAACTGCAATCATGTTCATTTGCAAACTGTGCTGGTGAGGAGATGCACACCTGCAAAGCCACTAATGGTGTGATGCAAGCCGGGGCTGGTGGTACGCACATGTGCAGGGCATGCAGCATGTACACAGCGTCTGGTCCTTGTGTGTGTGTGTGTACATGAAAGAAGAGCTGGCATATACCAACTTTTCATATACCAGCTTTTCAGGAGAAGAGCCTGCAGTAAGGAGTCACACCCATCCATGGCTTGGCACCAGTCTTATAGCATGACTTCAAAATATTCTCGAGAGCTACCAGTAGTACAGATACTATACAGTTGGTGGATGTCAGTGGAGATCCACTATATCCCTTTTATGTGAGGAGGTACAGCACTCATTATTTAAAAGAAAGTATATTCCAGTTGACTAGGATAAAGACGATCCTATAAAACTAAGAGGAAGAGCCTGGAAGAAGGGAAAGGGCATCCACAGCCAAGTTTGTTTCTCAGTATAAATGAAAAGTGGCCCAGCACATGTGGACTAGAATAAAGCCATGTCTTAGTAAATCTTGGAACAGACTAGTGTATAATGCAGCAATCTACATACTCCAGGGCAAAACAAAGAGAAATCCAGCCCAGTGTTTATTGGCGTCTGCAAGTGCTGCTTTTATGGGAGAGGATACATGGGAAGACCCTTTCAGGTCATGTCTAAAGAATCATCAAGGTCTTCATTAGAATATGCAAATTTGTCCAGTTTTCATGCTTACTTATGCTACCCGGACTCCATACCCTGTGGGATGCATAGAATATTTACCTTAATTTTAACTTGAAATTAGGGATTTAGCCGAAGAAAGCTTTTCCTTGTATAATACCCATGAGGGTTTTGGTAAGTCTTCACGTGCTTACTTTTGCACTTTTTTACTGGGTCATAGAAGAGCTTATGGAAGTTAAAACATAACCCACAAGGCATTTACTTTGGTTATGTTTAGTGGTTCCCATAAAGTTGAATTATTATCTAATTTATCTGTGTTATTCCTTCTTTGAAATGAGCGGAGAATCTGTGCTGTTAAAAGACACTGAGATTGGCTTTTTGTGTACTTTACTAACTGGAAGACCGGTTCTATATGGCAGTGACTTTGTACCTTGACTTCCAAACATTAGAGGCATTTGGCTTCTCCATTAAGATCTCTCTCTCTCTCTCTCTCTCTCTCTCTCTCTCTCTCTCTCTCTCTCTCTCTCTCTCTCTCTCTCTCTCTCTCTTCCCCCCTTGCCCTGTAATAATAAACTTCTTCCATATTTATTATTTCCAAAACAATGGCTGAATGTTTAGAGGGGTAAGATCTTTACAGGGTTGAAGACACTTAGGCTCTTAGGCTTAACTTATCTCAATCCCAGTAGGTTCAATTTGTCTTTAACCCACAGCAGATCCTCTGCCGCCCACTAATATGTTTTTCTCATGATGCTCAATCTTGTGTAGTAACTCCTTCATTGACATTCCTCTTTATTGTAGTTCTCTTTTTTACACTGCTACAGTTAGATCCTCCTGGATCACAGTAGCAGGCATTATCAGGACTTTGGAGTCAGAAAATACACAGGCTAATATGTATTAGTTTGTCTCTAGCCACTGTCACCTGTGTTTATTCATCAGGCCATGGCCATCCCAATATCTTGTGTAAATCATTGAAGTGAAAGCTTGAGTGACCTGTAATGCTTCCAGCTTAGGCTGCAGCTGCATGGCCAGCAGTCCTACATTCCTGAGCCACATTTGGAAAAAGCAGCCTCCAGACAACCTCCTCCACAAAAAACTGTGAGTTCACACTTTCTTGCTGGCCTCCTCTAGGCATTCAGGAAGCTGGGCGAGGATGGTCTATCCAGCTGAGAATTTACTCTGCGAGCTGCAGTCCTCAGCACCCTGCCACTGTCATAGATGGCACTGCCCTAGCCACTGGGGACTTAGAAGAGCCTTGACAAGTGACTCAGATGGAAGAAGGTATGAACATAGAAGACCTACATTCATCTACAGTAGCAAATTCTGCTACTGGTATAGAGGATTATCCCAAGGATCATCATTACTATCTTCTTCATCTGTCCTCAGAGTTAGCAAGCGGAATGAAATGCAGGTCATTGCTCCTGAAGGGCCAGAGTCTTCTATCCCTTGGATACTGCTGCCCCTCCTCATCTCCCTCTCAGCCTCTTGTTGGCATTAGTGTCATCCCTCCCCAAGCAGAGTCTTTTCTGATGCCAGCTCCCTGGGTTCCTCCTGTGGAGTACAGTGTAGGCGTTGACATGTTCTGCCTGCACTTGTTACTCCAGCCTGGTGTCCCACAGATGGTGTTTCCTTCTCCAGTTGCAACTCCACAAGGGCCCGAGACAGCCTGTTATAGGACATGATGTCCCTATCCCCTGTGTTATGCTGAAAACAAATGACAGTCTCTGGTAAATGGTAATTTTTGGGTGGTCTATTAGGGACGAGACTACAAGGAGATGAGCTGGTGAGAAGGTTTATTCAGCAAGGTTAGACATATCTTGAAGAATAAACTTCTTCAAGATTTGGGATAAGACCCGAGAAAGCCATTCAAGATTGAGGCCTGTATGTGAGATGCTGATCAGCGGGAAGAAAATGAACAGATAAGAACCCTGAAGGAACTCAGATTTGGGGTCCAATCTCAGAAGAAGACGTGGCTCAACTGCTGTTGCACTGTTGCTACTCATCATTGCCTGAAGCCAGCCACATTGACAACATTTAAGGAGTTGTTAGAAATACAGATTTTTAGGCTGCACCCCAGAACAGTACTAAATTAGAATCTGCATTTAAACAAAATTTCCCAGGTGTTTCTTGTGTGCAAAGCTGACAAATACTAGTCTATACGGATAGTCACTGAAGTGACATTAAATTAGACTCTTGCTTCCGCAGTATCTCCATGAATAAAACGCAGAACGTAATAGGTACTTTGTTTTGTCACACACTTGTGCTGCCCACAGCCTAGCTATGGCTAGACAATGGAGTGACAATGAAGAACATCCTCAGCGCCAGTCATTGAGAGCTAAGATTTGTTAAGCTACCAATCAGAAGGAATAGGGCTAGTTGAGACTTGGTAGCAAAAATGACAGAAGTGCAGTGGTAGACGGGCAGGCCAATTAACAGACGATCCAATGGTAGGAGGCCAGAGGGAACGCTTCCAAGAGTACTCAGAGCGGGGTTCGCTGGACTAAGTACTTCACAATAATCTGTTCTGGCCCCAGCTATTGCAGTGAGGGGGATGAAAGTAAATGACATAGCGGTGGCATCAGTAACTTGCTTTGGTCTGCTTTTGACCAGCATTCTAGAAAGGAGCTGGCTCAGCTTGTGGTCAGGAGGGCTCGTTCTCTCAAGGAACACTCATTGGTCCTGGGCCAGTCCCTTTAAGAAACACCCTGCTTAGTCTGGTCCTTTGCCTGCTTACAGTGTCACTATGACTTGGCCAAAGTCCTGGCAAGGCAAAGCATTGTGTCAGACACATGATGCTTAGTGTCCTACTTTTTCTCAGAGATAAGGCCACAGATGTTTTTAAGGTAATAATAGTTTGAAAGTACTTAGAAAAATGTAATTGATTTTTAAAATGATAAAAGCATTGAAACCAAAAGGGAAAAGTCATCATAGAAATATATTACTTATATATGCACTTAGTAATGGGAAAAGGAGAAACAACTTGAAAGGGAAACTTAGGAGTAAAGGGAAGATGGTGTTGTGAACAATAGACATGTGGAATTTCATTAGATGAGCATACCTGCTCCCAATGAAAATCTGCTCCCCTGTCGGCATATTACATTATTCTGAAGTCCTTTAGATAGGTACAACTCCCAGAGATACTGTGGGTTCCAGCTGAGTCTGTAATTCACACATTACCATGTGTGGGATTTTACCAAATGAGTTTAAATTGACCTCACAATGGCACTATAGATTTGATGATAATTGGAAATGTTTAACCAATGTTGAATACGAAAGAAGCATGAAAAAAATTTTCCTGTGCTTCTATAGTTTCATCAGTATTAGTGCTCATGTGGTAATGGAAATTCCTCTAATGTTAAACTGTTTTCAGGAGTTGACATTCTCCATTCACAACTTTTTTTTTTTTATGGGTCTTGAAATCACATTATCACAGTTGATTCATTTTCTAATTTTCATCATCATTTCTAGTTCCAACTCTGATCAGCTTTTAGCACTTCTTTCCTGTAGAAAAAATATTATTACTGTACAGACAGCTATATATTTCCTTTGGTGTGCTGAGCTGGAGTATGAGAAAATAAGAGATCTGTAGTATAATTCTCTGAGTTTAGAGTCCTGATATGTGCAGCTCAGAGTTGTTTACTGCTTTGGAGATTAAAATACACTAAAAAGAAGGAAAATATAAAATTAAATGCTTCTAAGTATTCTAAGCATTAGTGTAGTATTTAGTAGGTGGCTCCTACAAAAAGCTTAAGACAACAACTTCTGACAACTGCCAGTTCTGCTGATAACCTACTATTATTGTGGACTATTGGATTAGATTGAGTTATTTTGCTGAATTCAAGTACCTACATATTTGAACAGGCATTAAATATGAAAAGGTCCTTTAAAGACTTCTGCAAGTATAACTTCTTTAACAGCAATGGGACACCAATCTCTGGCAATATAAAACAAAAAGGAGGATATAAATAAAGAACCATTTTGTAGTAAAAAGAATATATATATATATATATATATATATACAAAATAGTATAAATATACAGTTAGTATAGATTTACTTTCTCTTAGTTCAATGAGAAGAAAGACTGTACTAACAGTGTTTGGACAAGATATGTCTGCATCTGGTTCTCTGAATAATTACTATGAAGACAACAATATGCAATGTATTAAATATCATAACTGTCCTACTAACCTGGTTTGAAACTGTTTCATTGCTACTTTTCTCAATAAAAAAATAAAATTTTGAAAAAAAAACAAGTAATTAAACATATTTGATAAAATTATTAACTTTTATTTATTTTATCTTACGAATTTTATTTTTATTTTTATTTACTTATTTCTTGAGAGGACAAAAAAGATTTTTTCAGCTCACAGTTTGCAGAGATTTCAGTCCACCACCAGCTGGTTCCAAGGCAGGATAGCACGTGGCAGAGGGCAACCATGCATGGCAGCAGAAGACAGAAAAGGATTGAGAGAACCAACATACAGTTTTTTAAAAAAGTACATTTCCAGGAGTGTAGTATTCCTAGTTTTATTGGAGTAGTCCTGAAATTGTGATATGCACATTAAGACAGAGGGAGTTTCACCCTGAACAAAGGCTCAAGTGAACAGCTTCCGACATTGCCAGTTTTGCTGATAACTCATTACTATTATGAAGTATTGGACTATTCTTACAAATACTGTCTCTTAGCTCAGTGAGAAGAAATATTTGTACCAATAATGTTTAGCAAATATATCCCTGCATCTTGTACTCTAAACAACTACTATGAAAACAACAATATGCACTGTAGTGGTTATTTTGGCTGTACTGACATGTTTTAAAACTGTCGTTTTGCTAGTTCTTTCTTCCTGAAATTATTGCTATAAAAAAGACAGAGGGAGGTTGAAGAGTGACAGTACCAGCCTCGGCTTTGCAAAACGTGCTTGCCAGAGAGAATCTTGCTCAAGTGAGGGATGGCCTGGCTAGGAAAAGGAAATCAACATGGAGGCCTTAGGATCCCTTGATAAAAATGACCTATATTTTGTGGTTTTGAAAGGACAAGAAACTACTAAGGAAAGGAGAAAATATGAAGGGAAAAATAACACACACACACACACACACACACACACACAGAGCATAGCTAAGATAATGGTACTACTGATTTATTTTGGATTATTCAAAGGAGCACTTAATGCTTAAATTTTTATTTGACCAATTTTACATGCTTCTCTGGTAATTTGAACAGCAACTTTGAAGGGAACAATGTGCAATATAACAGCCATTGTTGATCTGCTATTATCTTATTTTGAAATTATCTATCATTTTTAATGTTTTCTGTGTTGAGCAAGTGGCCAGTACTGGAGATCTTACCTTGCATACATAAGGCCCTTCATTCTATCCCTGGAACCAAATAAATAAACTAACAAACAAATAGTACCCATTTTTAATGTTCTCTTATTTTTTTTAAATTCTTTTTATTTTTTTATTTATTTCTTGTTTCAGAACCTTCGTTTGTTTATTCACTCATTTTTATGGCCAGCTCAGCCCGCCCCGAGGGCAGGGCTGGCGCAGCATGTGGTGCCGGGATCAAACCGCGGTCCCTGAAGCCGCCCAGCAGGGGCTTTAGACCACTGAGCCATCCTGCCGTGCCCTCTCTAATTTTTTTTTATTCTCCTTAAAGTGAAAAATAAAAATGACCTACATTTAAGAAACTAAAGGTTAAGGAATCCAGCTGTTTCATCCATCCAAAATCTCATGGGATTCTTGGTGGCAAAATTATGGTAATAATTTTGTAGCTTTTCAATTTTTTATCACAGTGCTATTTTACTAACTATAGTACAGTAGTTCCCCAGATCTATAGTGAATCCATTCCAAGGTTCTTATTGGATGCCTGAAATCTGAGGTAGTTTTGGATCACATACAGGTACATGTACATATACATGCCTTAGTTACTTTTTTCATTGCTGAGCCAAAAACTCCAACACCTAAAGTCAAAAGGGAAAAGGAGAATTGGGCTCCCAGTTTGTACAGGTTTCGGTTCATAGTTGGCTGTCTCCGAGTTACGGTGGCTTGGCTGGTTACAATCGATGCCACTCACAAGGCAGCAATAACAGTGAGCGAGACACTAGTCTCTTTCTGTCCCTCGTATTGTAGGCAGACTACTCACACCTAGGGCAGGCGTAGCACTCACACCTTAATCTTATCAAGAACTAAGTCAAGTCAATCAGTGAACAGATTTGCTTCTGATATACCCTTCGTCCTCAGTGTCATACACTCTAGGTTCAACCACCTCTGAAAAAGCCACATGAGGCTTTGGAGGGACACCTAGACAGAAGCCATATAGTATACTATATTTTCCTGTCCAAACTACACAAATTTAATGCTTTTATTATCTTAAGTACTTACCATGCACTGTAGCTATATTTGCTATAGTTTCAAGTAGTACAATAAAAGAATATGAATTTGTATTTCTGTTTTCACAGTTTCACAAACAGAAGACTCCTGTTGCACATATTACCAATCTCAGCAAATAATATTTTTCCTAATCTAATAAAAATTTTAGCTTTCATTCAAAGGTCACATTTTATGTCTTCTCTTTGATGTGTCTAAGTTGCAAGAATCACTACTGTTACGGTTTGGGGCAGATAAATAGCATAAGGTTACTTGAACACAAGCACTATTGATACTATGAGGCGAGGATCACTAAGTTTAGTAGTAAGTGACTAATGGCAGAATGCATATATAACATGACTACACAGGCAAAGGGTGACTCATATATGAGGCGGGACAGAAAAGGCCAGTGTAAGATTTCATGGTGCTATTCGGGAGGATATACAATTGAAAGCTTGTAATTATTTGTTTATCGAATTTTCTGTGTAATACATTGATTGAAGTAATGGAAAAAATGGTAAACTGTAGAAGAAAGCCACAGCTAATAAAGGACTCTTAGCTGTGTAAAAACACTCCATAGTTCCGTTTTTAAACATGAAATGCTTGAAACTGTCCAGTAATATACTTTTAGGAAAACAGGTATGTGCCTACCTCGAAACTGGATTTCATCATGTCACATTATAGAAATATAGACTTTAAAGCAAAAGATAAATATATCCTCCACTCTCCAGTCATGTAGAAAATTTTGTTATTTTTCACATCATGTTCAGATGGTACCTTCTATCAAAATATTTAAAAAATTGTTGAACGCCAATAGGATTTATTTTCAGTCTCTCGACGTGCAATGATCTGTTTTCAGTGGTTTTTTTTTAAGTTCATTGAAAACTTGAGCTCTTTTGTCCTCTATTCCTTATTGCAATTGTCTGTGTTACTGAAAATTCTTTCCTTTTTTTTTTTTTTTTTTTTTTTTTTTTTTTTTTTTTTTTTTTTTTTTTTTTTTTTTTTTTTTTGAGGGTGGTGGAGTGTCAGGAATCGAACGCAGGACCTTGCACTTGCCAGACAGGCACTTGTGTCCCTGAGCTATCTTCCCAGTCCTCCTTGTTTTATTTTCTTTAAATCATGATATATGAATGATAACCCAGGAATAAAAATCCTTTTATTTTAGGATAGGCTCTTAAAATGAAAATAACACAATTTATAACCTGTCAGAGGAACCTCCTTCATGTGCCTAACACTTTTTTTCACATTAGGTTAAACCTCAGTCTACATGGGGACCCTAATTGGGCCAGTTAAACACTGGTGACAATATGCTCTGCTAACGGTTGGCTGTTTACTCATGCAACAGTCAGGGTAAGGCTCACATGTATAATTCAACCCTGGGAGGGAAAAGTAGAGGAACAAAACCAGAAGAAATATCTCCTGTCTTATACAGAAAGTTTGGTTAACTATAAAATGTTTTAATGCTACCATAATTTATAACCCACACTTACCCATCCCACAGTGAAACCCTAGGTAAGTGGGTGGTAGCTAGAGACAAAAATCTGTAATTGTTATATACGCCCCTAGAGTTTTAAAAACAAACTTTAATTTACAAACTTTCACTGACACAGTTCTTTGAAGTTTGATAAAGGGACAGAATTATCTAATTACCTTTAAATTGAATCTCCCTTGGTAGAGAAACTTTCCTTCTATTCTTAGCTACTGATAACTACTGATAGTTTGAATTTTCCAAGGTATTCTATAAACAGAATCTTGCAGTATGTAACCCTTCAAATCACATTTCTTTCACTTGCCATCTTTTTTTTTTTTTTTTTTTTTTTTTTTTTTTTTTTTTTTTTTTTTTTTTTTTTTTTTTTTTTTGGTCAGTGTTGTTGCATGTATCAATCATTTGTTCATTTTTGGTTTTGACAGCTGTTATACAGTGTTATTTGTCCACTAACGTATTGAAAGAAAATCAAGTTGTTTCTAATTTGGAGTAATTATGAATAAAGCTGTCTTAAAAGCTTTTACTGAATTTTCTGTTAGACATAAGTTTTCATTTTCCACTGTGTATGTCTAAGAGTTGGAATTCTAGGTTGTGTAGTGTCTGTTAACTTTAATAAAACTTCTAAGATAAGCATTCACCTCTCACTGAGCATTTCCCCTAAGCAGTGTCTAGGATTGCAGATCCTTCACATCCTTTCTGTTTCATTCCAGCTGTTTTCTTTCAGGCGCCCCACCGCCCCAATACGTGGATACTAGC
This sequence comes from Myocastor coypus, assembly GCA_004027025.1. Taxonomy (NCBI): domain Eukaryota; kingdom Metazoa; phylum Chordata; class Mammalia; order Rodentia; family Myocastoridae; genus Myocastor; species Myocastor coypus. The sequence continues at coordinate 19,974 of PVJA010011561.1, forward strand.
ATTTCAATAGCAGTTCTGTCTTTCTGATAACTCATGAGCCTAAGAATGTTTTCATATGCTTATTTGACACTTTTGTACCTCCTATAGTGTTCTATGTGTTAAAATCCTTTATGCATTTTTAAACTTGGAATTTTGCTTTTTACTGATGAATTCTCAAGACTTTTATGCGATCTATCTATTATCTATGTGTTTGTCAATATATATCTATATATAGATACATATTTGCTCAGTCTCTGGCTTTAAATTATATTAGCATTGTGTTTTCATAGCCAAAACTTCTTAATTTTTATTAAATCTCAATTACCAAGTCTTCCCTTAAAATAAGGCCATGTGTAAAAACAGCATATGCAACTCAACATTACACAGATTTTCTCCTATGATTTCTCCAAGAAGTCTTTATAATTTCAAATTGTGCACAGGTCTATAAATAATTTTACTTAGTTTTTTAAAATAAAAGATAAGATTTAAGTACCTAACTTCATCATTTTAAACATAGGATATGTATAAAGCATCCGTGCTAGAATTCTTCCTTTTCTTCATTGAATGACATTTTCTTCTCTGTCCAAATTCTGTTGGCTGGATTCGTATGGCTCTACTTCTTGATTCTTTTTTTGTGTTGCATTGGTCTGTGTGTCTGCCACTTCACCAACACCATATTGCTGTTGATTGTTACTACTTTATTGCATATCTGTAGCTAGATTGTGACATTTTACAACTTATCAGGGTTTTGGGCTATTTAGTGCCACTAACTTTCCAGGTAAAATATGTAACTACCTCTGCAATACTGTATTTATAAAGAGGTACTATAATGGGACTCTGTTTTCATTGTATCAATAAATAAAATTGGGGGACACTACACTTTTATAAATAAAGTATTCCAGACATGCTGTGGTGGAATATACTAGTAATCCTAACACTTTAGGAAGCTGAAACAGGGGCTGCAGAGATAGTTGGGCAGTCTAAGCAGCTTGCTGGTAAGCTTAAGAACCCAGGTTTGATCCCAAGTACCACACTCTGTGTCTGCCCTGGGCCTTCCAACCAATGAAACTGGACATGGTGGCACATACCTATAATACGAGTGCTGGGGAAGCTGAGACAGGAAGAGAATGTGAGCTGCATAGTGAGACCCTGTACCAAATAAATAAATCTAAAAAAAATGACACAGGAAGATTCCAAGTTTCAACTGAAGATGACAAAGGATATTTGGTGAAGAAAAATTATAGTGGAAAAGTTCTGGGCATGTAGCTAGTGTGAAGGCTCCACTCTACCCACATAGTAGCTCTCCATTGTTTAGGTTTTTAAATTACGTGGAGGATTGTTCTCTAACAATAAAACACTACTAATGACCAGAGCAACCAGTATCTGAAAGGAAGTAACTGCTTGATAAATATTTATCAGCAGTGTATTAATCTAAGGTACAGTAGTATTCATTTCATCCTCTTTTCATACTTTCAGCTAGGGAAACCACTGGAGAAAGGAACCTACACATTTCTTGACAAAGAGAGTGTGGGAACCTGGAGGACTCACTACACTAGTTACTGAATTTGTTTGCTAAAACAAAGATCCAGTTATACCAGGAGAGTGTTCCTTCTTTGAATAGAGCAAGGAGCAAGTGCCTTTATAATAAATAATAATAATAGTAATAATAAAATGCTACAGAAAAAAAAAAATGATCACCTCCTGCTCTTTGTTCACCCTTCCCTACCACCTTTGCAGATTGAGAGCTTGTTCTTTGGTTCTTATTAGCAATCTTGGTTAGAAAAACGCATTCAGAGGATGTCTCTTCCAATGATATTACACTATTTTTCCCCCCATCGGAGCACCCATTTTGCAAATGAAATCTTACTCAGAAATATAGTCAAAATAGATAAAAGCAGAATTGCTTTGGTTGAACTGAACTCTGCAGAGATATCTGAAAGCCTCATATGGGGGACTGCAGTGATTGGAAAATGGCCTCAAAGAGATTACGTAACTTGCTGAACATTGCACAACAAATTGGTGCTGAAGCAAAAATAGTCCCTATCTTCTGATGCTTAGGACAAAGCTCCAAGTGACCGCTTTTTCAGCTCTCCCTGAAGCTGGATTACATGTTTCTATGGGAACAGAGATTTTTATTTTCTTTTTATGGCATATAGAGAAATGTGCCTGGGCTTTATCTCTGCTTCAATATTTGATTTGAGGGGAGGATATTTTGAAGTCTTTTCTCCATAATAAGAAACCTTCCTTGATGTGAACTCTCCATGGTATTTTATCTTGTGTTATTTCTGCAGTCCAGGTGGAAAACACTGACAGACTTGAGAGAGATAGTGCACTAAAATCTTCATCTGGTATAAGACCAAGCTTTTCTAGCTGTTACCCATGCTTTGAGGGCATTTTTAAAGGAACTACAGGGCTTCAGAAGATAGCTAGAGCAGTTCTTACCTGGGAACATCATGTGTCCTGCTGTTGCCATGTGGATCAGAGACCATTCCAAGGTCTGCAAATTTAAACCTGTTGCCTTGGGCATGTCCTAAGCATGTAAATTAAACACGCCAAGCAACAAGAAAACTGTAAACAGAAATCTAATGCAATTTATACAAGACTAAGCACCATTTCTCATTTTAGGACAGCTGTTTTTATCTTGTCTAATCCTCAATAATTTTTAAGGCATAGGAACTTTAATAAGAAAGGCATATACTAGTTCTAAGAGCTGCCTTCCTGTTAGCAGTCAGCTAAAAGGCATGGCCATGATTTCCCTCTGGGTTAAAGGAGTAAATGAAGTAATTCTTAGATTACTGCTTAAATATATCACATGTTTACAAAAGTCCACCTAGGGAAAACTCTAGAGGGACAGCTCTACCTTGTCCTCTTGATTGCATTAGCCAGCATTCTTTTCCTTAAACTTTACAAATAGCACTGCATTATTTTATGTACATATATATTTTTTTTTCCTCTTTCACTCTTTAACATAATTTCCAGGAGAGCAAGGACTCTTTTGTCACTATGTATTTGCCATACTTAGAATGGTCCTAAGCACGCTGGATTAGCAAATGTTTAATAAATATTGCTGGAACACAGGAACTAATGTTCTTGAAATGATTCTGATGAAAGTAAGAGATCATATGGCAACATATCCCTGTGACATAAGGAAATTACTTAAAACAGAAAATCTTTATAATTATCAGGAAATCTTTGATTGAAAAAGGCAAAGTGCTATTTTTGCCTCAATTTGTCAATGCATTGGCCTTGTTCTTCTGATATCTGAGCTGCCTTCAATAAATTCTGGAGTTGCGGAGTTTCTTTCTCTCTCTCTCTCTCTCTCTCTCTCTCTCTCTCTCTCTCTTCAAATTCTGGACCTTGCACTTGCCAGGCAGTCAGTTGTGCCACAGAGCGATCTCCCCAGCCCCTGTATCTTCCTCAGTAGAAACATTTCTTGCATGTTTTGAGTGCAAGGCTGACAGGCTCCCTGCGCCTCTGACAGTTGTCCTGATCTCATACCTCTCTGTGAGGTACCAGTTGGGCATATGCTTAAATTGTTCACACTGACAGTAATCGTGGGAAATGTTCTGCTTAGACTAGTGCTGTTGGCTCTGCTGATCTTAGTATGAAGATAGCAGCACTGTTGCATTAAGGAACAAGTGATGTGACATACTTCAGTAGTGTCCCTGGGGCTGGGAATACTCACTGTTTATGTTGCCTGAGTCCCTTGCTCTTTTGTATGTCATGCCAAAATAAATACATACATACATACATACATGATACATGCACACCAGATGTAACTATGAATCTGAAAGAGCCAACTCTAATTTCCAAATACATCTGGTTATTTAGGCCCTAGATCTAATTATTCACTTCTCCCTTGCATGGTTTTGCCATCTGTAACATGAGAATGGAGTCCTCCTTTTAGCAATTGAAATCTTGAAAAACTGAATGAACATATGAGAACAGAACTCCCTGAGTCCTCCCAATGGGACAGGACACTGGCCAGTTGCTGGCCTGCACACTGCACTGGTGAGCCTTTCATGCAGAGTAGCCTACTTGTTTTCCAGTGTAGGAAACTGCTCTGCTGCTTGCCTATTTATCATGCCCAGCTAGCTAGATATTTATTCCAACTCCCAAGACTTGTAATCTAGAAACTGAACCAAACTGTGATTCCATTGAGGGCCGCAGAAAGCCCTTTTGAGAACAAACCAGGTACACATGTGTGTCTCACTGGATTACTTTGCAGCATAGAAAATGACTTAGTTCCATTGAATTTCACTGCCAAGGTAGTTTCTTGCTCACAGTGAGTGCCTGAAAATCACCCTGTATGAGATTTCTATTAGGCACTACATACAAAATGTGTCAGTGCTGGTTTATTTCAAGGAGCTACAATGAATTTTACTGTGTAGTCAATGCAAAATAAGGGTGCATTAATTATGCTCTGTGACCTTATCTCTTAGATTTTTGAAAAGACCCTGTCAACTTTCCTAATTATGTGTGTGTGTGTGTGTGTGTGTGTGTGTGTGTGTGTGTGTTTTGTGGGGTGAGAGAGAAGGTGAGAGAAAGGGTGAGGTGATGTGTGAGATTTCCCTCTTTTCAGTCTTGGGAAAATTGGAGATGGACAACTGAAGACAAAAATAAACTAAAATAATAAACAGACTTTACAAAAAAGAAAAAAAAAAATGCATTCAGCGGCTTGTTCTGTCCTCTCCTAAACTCATTAAAAATATAGCCAGAAGTCTGATTCCATGAGGAAAGTTCATTGCACATGCTAAGTGTAAAAGTAGCAGCTCTGGCTGTGTCGCTGAGAGGCACACAGGAGACAGGCTGATGGCGGGTCACAGGGTGATGGTGGTGGTGATTTCCTCTTAGCTTTCTGTTTCCATGAGAGTCACATGGAAAATGGGAAAGTAGACAATTTTGTCTTGATGAACGTGTTGCTTTGCGCAGAAGACTTGTAATAGTGCACAAAGCCCAAAATACTTATGCCAAATTCCTCAAATCATCCGTTCAACTTAGAGAACAGTGATGATCTTTATAGATGCCACATGAAAGTAGTGAGATTGGCCCGAGGATTTACAGAATGTAGAGAAAAAAGCTGCTACTTTAAGCTCTCAAATCGATGGGAGAGAGGTTTTTTCCTTTTTTCTTTCTTTTTTTTTTTTTTCCTTTTAGTAGAATAGGGCTACAATTTTTCTGTAGTATAGCTTTCTGTAGTGTGTAGATTAGGCGTGAATGGTTCTTAATGCTGACTACAGACAGGAGTCATTTTACAAGCTTTTAAAATATTCCTTATATCCTAGAGCCACTAACACTATCTTGACATTCTTGATTAGAATGGGACCCATTATCAATATGCTGCCTTTTTTTCATTTTAAAGTTTTTGAGCTTGTTTGGAATACTACTAAAGTTTAGCACTCCCTTGCTACAACTTAACTGATCCTACTAGCTCCCTCTTGTCTTTATTAGTCTACTTGCAAGACCCACACTCCAGTTTGGGTGTCATCATCACTTGTGCAGGAGTCAGGAACCTCTGAAGAAATTGTGAATTTAAGTGCACCAAAGAAGGAATTATGTCTTAGGTCTTATTTGTGTTCTTTTGAACATTCATCTATATTAGTGCAGAAATTTATTTGTCAAAGTTTTATAATTTATGGTGGTTAGCTTGTTGTCCTGTACTTACCTATTCGTAGACTGAAACAACCCTTTTCTATATTTGACATACTCTCGTCACAATGTTAATTCATCTTTGGCCAAATGTTTATCTTAATATGGGCCTTCTGAATCTTTTTTTTTTTTTTTTTTTTTTTTGTCTTTTTGAGACAGGGTCTCACTGTGCAGTTCAGGCTGGCCTTGAGCTCACTTTTGTAGCCCAGGCTGGTGTCGAACTCACACTGATCGTCCTGCCTCTGCGTCCCGAGTGCTGGGATTACAGACATGTGTCACCATGCCCGGCCTGAATCTTTATTTACAAACCTAAAATTTTGGAATGAACCTGAAAGCTCATCTAGAGTGATAACTTCATTTTTTAAACAGAGATATTTAAGAACCGTAATTCTTATGTTAGCTTAAAGGGGGACATAACTTTAGAAGAATTTGAGCTTCTTGGAAAAGAATATATTGTGTCATTGCATTATTCCCTAGATCAAAGAAAACTTTGACTAGGACTGAGGTTTTAAAATATCTGAAGAAATTTTTTGTCTGCTAGAAGTTACTGTCTTACTGATTTCTGGTGGCTCTTCAACTTTTAAAGGTCATTTTTCCATATTATACAAAAACTTACCCTTTTTCCCATTTTGCATAGTAAAAATAGAAAGACTCACTTGGCTGGCCCTGCACCTGAACACTTGTTATTTTTTACACTTTCTGTTATTGAATAGAAGATATTCTACAGTGATGGTCTTAATGCTTAATGGATTCCCACTTGGAGTGCAAATGTAAATGAGTGCAGGAGCTTCATATTTATGGCTAGACCAGTTCTCGGACCACTGAACAAGAATTTTGTTTGAACAAGGTGAAGTCTGATACCTGAGTGTGTTGTTTTAAAGCAAAACTATTAAGGATTTTGACTTAAAATGTTGCCTCTCTTATTGTTATTATAAAAATTGTTACAGATTTTCTTCTAATATTTCTCTAAATTTTCTATGATGTAAACACAAATGTTTATAGTCTTGATAAACTTTAGGATAAACATTTTTCATCCTAAAAAAATTCCTGAATGGATAATCAAATGACCAGATATGATTAGGTGATTCGCGTGTGAAATTAAGGATGAAACTGAGCTCCAGTCTTTTTTTTTTTCTTGTTTCAGAACTTTTGTTTGTTTACTTATGTATTTTTATGGCTGGCTCAGCCTGCCCTAAGGGCAGGGCTGGCACAGCATGTGGTGCCGGGAATCGAACCGCGGTCCCTGCAGCCGCCTAAGCTTTCCTAAGCAGGCGCTTTAGACCACTGAGCCATCCTTCCAGGCCCCGTGAGCTTCAGTCTTTTTGACAACACAATTTGCCTAGTTTATTATTTTTTTCTTTTTTAAATTTTATTTATTTATGTACTAAGTAAATCAATGCATGTCATTTATTGTTTAAAAATATTCAAGTTTAGACAAGCAAGAGAAAGTCTCTCTTTCTTACCAGTTCCCTGGGAAATTTAATTTTCTTCTGTCTTCCAAAGCAGCCTGTACTGGTTTGTTGAATTTTCTCCATCTTCTTCTTTTGACCAAGTTAGCGGTTTGCTTCTCACCCATTGTCTCTGTGCATAGTCCATTCAGGCCCCTGGCTTGCTAACTGAATTACTTTGAATTTCCCATTGTCAGCCCTTTATACTGCTCCCTGGATTTTCCTGGCCACTTTGAGTGACACAATCTTAGCACCAAGTGTTTCAGAAAGGCCAGTGATGAAGGTCATGGTATATGTCTTATTCCCAGTTGTTGTATTCTTAGCCACGTAAACATCACAAAATTACAAATTACTTCATGGACCATAAAAGTGAACTACAACAGTCATGGTATTGTTTGAATATGCTTTGCCCCTCCAAAGAATGAAAATTATTTTAATGCTAAGTATGAGATATAAGAGGTAGGTTCAGAGGAGCCCTTTAAGTAGTGATTACTGCTCTGTTCTCACATATAAATGAAATTCATGTACATGATTAATGGACCAATGTGGTAAAGCGTGGCCTTGACAGTGCACCTGTTAAAAAATCCAGTCAGTTGGGTTTCCTCTGTGCTCCTCCTTTCTCTCGCCTCTGCCATATGGCATCAAAAGCTTACTTTCTTTGTCTGCGAGCAGAAAGGCCTTCCAAAGGTGTGGTCCTTTGACTTCGGACAAGTATGAAGAGCCCAAATAAATGTCCTTTCTTATAACTTCCAAGTCTGTGACATGGTGTTGTAAACAACAGAAGATGAAGTAGAAAGATAACTGAGGCTGTATCCGAATATCCTGGGGTTCACCTGGAAATGCAAATTGCAAGATACAAAATGCTGAGTGAAATGAAATCATGTTATTGCTGCTGCTGCTGTTAACATCACTCTTATAAAATACAAGTTACCAGTTTATCAAGAAGGGTAAGTAAGAGCTATAAGGAGATCCCTTAGACTAGGGATCATAGCTGCGGGGCATGCATTGGGATTAAGGTTATGGCTGGAATAAGTGTTCCTCACAGACCAGATATTTAGGGTACTTTGGCAGCATATGTTGCTGCAGAAAGGGGTGAGCACTGTGGGGAGATTTTACAATCACTGAGGCTGTGCTGTTTAAGAGAACCATAACACTCTTGCATATTTCTTTTTTCTTCTTTTATGTCTTGATGAGGACATGAGTGGTTTGGCCATGTGCTACTACCATGGTAGCAAAGCTCATAAGATTGCCAAAGGGACAGGGCCAATAGATCATAGGGTACAAATTCCAAGAGGTTGTGTGAGCCTAAATATAATATCACTCTTCCTAAGTTTATTGCTTCAAGTCTTCCTTATAGTTATAGAAACTTAACTAGCATGTTTGATTATTGAATAGGAGATGAAATCCGAATTTGAAGCATAGAAAATATTTGTAGGGAAGAAGAAAAAGAGAACCAGATATCTAAGCAGATAAAATATATTAGGTCTATATTGTATTTCTTATTATAATTTTATTTTATTTTGAAGAGTAGAAACAAAACCAAAAAAAGAGTAAAAGTTAAAGCAAGAATAAAAATTAGAAACAAAGACAGAAACAGGGTAACATACACCAATATATATGTTACAGATTTTCAAAACAAAAATAGCTGATTAACAATGATTGATATATATGTTTATCATCAAATCTGTTGCTGATTAACAGATACAGTTATGAAAGATTCAACGTATGACTAAATGTTGTCATTTGCTTTCAAGAAATCTTAAATTTTTGTTCTTCTATCCCTTTTTTCTTGTGTTACCTTTTAAAAAATAAAGAGAGTAATTGATATAACCTTAGGAAAGATATACATTTAGAAGACCAAGATGACAGGTATTCAAGCATTTTTTTTTTTTTTTTTTGTATTACATGTTGTTGTCCTCGTGTATTTGCTTAGTTCATAGATATCAGCACACAGATTTAGTCAGGGTGAAAATTCTACACATTAGTGGCTATTTAAAAAAAAAAAAAACTGATAGGAATTCTTGTCACGATCACCTAAGCCATCCTGTGTATATATTTTCATGTTTTCCCCTTTTTTCCCTATCTTTTCTCCTTTCTCTCCTCTTGTTGTTTAATCTTTCTTGAAGTATCATTTTTTCTCCATTTTCTGTTTTATCACTCAGGTTTTGTTCTTTCTTTCAGGTTCTTACACTAGGGAGAGCATATAGTATTTACACATGTGGGACTGGTGTATTTTACTGAAGAATATAGCCTCAGTTGCATTAACTTCTATATTGTATTTGAGTCTTTTTTACACTTAAAATAGATACTGAAATGATGTAAATATCATGTTTGTTTTAACGACTATTGCAGAAATAAGTTCATCTGTATATAACTGAAAAATTTAAATATCAAAAATAATGATAAAAGCTGGGCGTGGTGGCTCACGCCTGTAATCCTAGCACTTGGGAGGCTGAGGCAGGAGGATCGCTGCGAGTTCGAGACCAGCCTGGGCTACAAAAGTGAGCTCAAAGCCAGCCTGAACTGCACAGTGAGACCCTGTCTCAAAAAGCCAAAAAAAAAATAATAATAATAATAATAATGATAAAATGTAAAGTGACCCCCAAAATATCTAATTGGACAAATGTATGAGGAAAATGGATGTGGGCTCACTGTCTGTGCTGGACTAACAACTGGCAGTCAGCTTGTGACATCCAGCTGAACACAGCTAGCTCCCTCAGTTTGGAATGGGAGGTCTCCCTGAGGATTGCTGCTTGTAGCATAAGAAAAGGAGCTGCAGAAGAAGCAGCAGGGCCGCCTGAAGATGGTAGAAGCTGTCGGAGGCTGTTGAGAAGCTGGTGGGAGCTTTTGGTTTTCCTAGAGGAGCTTGCAATGCTGGCTCTCCTGATGCACTCTGTTCTCAACATTCAAGGAGTTTGGGACCTTGTTGTCCCTGAATAAGCCTACAGTTCACTTTGGGACATCTTTGGTCCTCCCTTTGAACATTGCTTCCTGCCTCTGGAGGGGGAGATGATTCACTATTCAGACTCCTGGAGAAGCTTGTCAGGTTGGCTTGCCTGATGGGAACCTAGCTGGTCCCCCCACCAAAGGAACTTGGAACCTCCCTGTTGTTGAAGATGGCTGTGGTACTTTTAGAGAGAGCTCTGGTTCTTCCTTTGAGCATCGCTCCTTGGCTCCAGTGCAGATCCCTCAGTCTGCTGGCACAGATCCTTGATCCCATGGCTCAGACTTTCTAGCTCCCACCACTGACGTTTTGACCTTCTCAGCACAGATCTATAAAGCAAGCCTGCACTGGGTATTGTAATGGTCTCTAGGCCTCCACTTGGACTTATGGGAAGCATTGTTATGGGTTATAGGTCTTTAGCTGGAAAGACAGGACATTGCTATCAAGGGCCATTAGTGTACGGACAGATTTCCAGCACTCTTGTATAGGATTCTTTGGGTAATTCATTATAAAGTAAGCTTATAAGTGAGTGTCCTGTATTGTATTGTCCCCATTTCAAAGCCCCACACTGTAACACTGCCTTTATATTTGTTATTATAGCAAGTGACTTATATCATGATATTTACTTTCTTATAAAGATGAAGTCCAGAGGAACTTTTGAGCTATTTTTCCAAATGTGCCTAAGGCCGTGACCTTGGGTGACTAATGTACCACTCTGCATTTTTGCATTCATTGCTGATAATACCTGAAAGGCAAGAGTTGACTATCTTATAGCAATAATATAGTTTTTACCATTCATTATTCAAATTGGTATTTGCCTGTTTTAAGTTTCTTTGCTCTAAACCATTTAGATGCAGGCACCATAATTAAAAGCTCATATAATGAACTTTTAGTTGGAGATGGATGTGTAGAATAATTTTCCTATCAGATCCAGTAGGGCAAGGTGGTACTTGGATTAGGCTGGGTATACATTTTAAATAGGATTGATGTCACTAAAGAGTGAGTTGTACAGATGATTTATTTTCTCCAACAAAGCCATCTGAAAAAAAAGTTAGTGTGCAGAAAAGCAATATAGCAAGGAATGAATCAGCCAGTACAGCACTCTATTCTTATTTTTCTTGAAATAACAGGTCAAACATACAGATTTTTTTAAAAAGTGACATGAGTCTAGGTGTTACGTAAATAAATTCTCTCTTTTATTTTTTATTTTATTTTATTTTATTTTATTTGTGGGACCAGGGTTCGAACTCACGACCTTGCACTTGCCCAGCAGGCACTTGTGCCTCGGAGCTATCTCCCCAGCCCCAAATCTCTCTTTTAAACATGCTAATGTTTTTTCATTTTCTTATTTATTATGACATATATTCACCTTTCAGTTTGTAGATGTCCCTGTTGAAATGGAAACTGCCTCTTCATCTTAAAAGTGGTTGCTGAAGAAGAACCCTGGGTTTGTTATATATCTGCTTCTATAATTTTAAGCAGAACAACAAAAGAATCCTTGCCTCTGCCTCACAAGTGTGAGAGTGCCAAAGGTGCGGTGCTTGGGTCATACAGTAAGTCAGAGTGCTGAGGACAGTGGGACTTTCGACTTATGTCAGGATTTTAGCTGCGTTCATTTTCAACTCCACTGAGCAGTGCTTAGGTGAGCTGGATTAGTCAGGATGGTGCTTCATTTCTGATTGAAAGCCAGAAGCTATCTTCCTCCTGGAGCCGGGTTCTGCTGCTGAGAGTGGGGAAGTAGAGATGGAGAATAGAGCTTCCTTGGAGGTAATCAGTTGTAAATACTGTTTTTATTTAAATAAAATATACGTCCTGTTCTTTCCTTTTGCCTCTTACTGCCCAGGGCATGTGTCAGTAATGCTGAGAAATAAAATCAGAGGTTATTGTGGTAACCCTTGACTCCCTTAGTTTGCCCTCAGTGATCATATAGTCCTGAGGGAGCAGTTGTTATCAGACTCAGCCTGTTCCCTTGTGAATCTATAAAGTCAATGCCAGCATTTCCTCTCACTACATTCCATTTGCCAGTGCCAGAAGTTTGCTTCTCACTTAATACATAAAGGCATTTTGAGCATGTTATTATTAATCCAGGGGTACATTAATGATGATTTTAAAGTTCCCTCATTGCTCCTGTTTCCACATGGTAAGATACTCCAGATACAGGCTTGCTGAATGAGGAAGTATCATTGTTGAATTGGACTTTGGCAATTTGATTTCCTGTATGTAAGATTTGAATTCTGGGGTCTCAGTGCTGTGGCTTGTACTAGGAATTCCTAAGAACCTGAGTTTAATCCACAAAACACAAACACACACACAGGTATGTCCTAATGCACTTAGGGTCTTGTCTGGGTCCTTGACTGTGATGTGAAAACAAGAAAAGACAGAAATCAATGGGAAGAATGTTGTAATGGCAAGGCCACTCCCGTGGTCTCACTGTTTCTCATCCATAGATTCATCATGCCCACCTAAAACTGAGATGCTAGAATGCATTGTGTTTCATGGAGGTAGGCTCTGTAACATTCTGCTCTTCATTGTGTTTCTACATTTCCTGAAATAGTATTGAGCATAAACTGTAGAATTTATTTAGTGTTGAGTCAGTGAAACCTGTTGAATATTGGAAACATGAAGCGGCAGAGGGTAGCAACCTTATTTTAATGTCGGTTATTTCTTCAAGCACCTTAATCCACACAATGGTCACTCCCTTTTTGGAGAGACTCTGAGAATCTGGCCAGTTGGTTGCAGTAGCATGAACATTTAGAAATGAAGAATCACCTATTAATTAGACTAATTTGCAGCTCTAAGTACTTTCGGAATGCAGCTCCAAGCATATTAAGAAACTTGCTTGTTAGCACCTAGTCTTAAACCTCAAAACTTCTTAAGCAGCATCATTGCTTTGGCGTAATTGTCATACAAATGGCATGTAGACTTCTGTGCAGCAAGAACTCTCAGGCATCACAGGTCATGCCAATTAGGCAACTGAAGAGACCTCTCACAGGAAGGAATCTTTTGCATTTTTGTAGCCAGCTAATGAAGAATCATTTTAGCAAAAATTTTTGCTAGTTTTTACAAACAAAAAGAGGATGTTGATTTAAAGAAGCCCCTGGTGGATGTTGGACAACATTAATAACATGTACAACCTTGGAGAAATTCATCCTCATCCTCTTGATTCAAGATTTGAAAACAAGATTGGACCTCTTAGGACATTTCTCAGTACAGTTAACCAGTATAGCATTTTCTCTTCCTTCTTATTTCCTCTCCATTAATGTCTTTCTGTATGCTTAAAAAGGTACTCACCCATGTGGCACTATTCCAGCTGTCTTCAAGTAAGATATGGAAATAGGGCTCAGGATAAAATAGTTGCTACCTCCATTAATTTCAATGCAATTAGCTTGAAGTCTGTGGAAACCACAACTCAGTGAAAAGATTAGCAGATAGCTTTGTGAGGACACCATTCTAATCAGGAGCCACATGTGCCTCCTATATTTCCCTTCTTCCCTCTATCAGCTACAGTTCAGGATGTAAGTGAAAGAAAAATAGTATAGTGATGCTTTATTTATTAAATGTCATCAATACTATGGGTCATTCTAGAGAGACTGCTCTTTCACTTCACAGAAAGCAAATGTAGTTCTCTAATGCCATAGTATAGAGCTGCTGCACCCAGGAGAGCTATAAAAATCATCATTTTATAAAGTGCCTAACAAGTCAGGTAGGATGCTGGTCAGAAATGATGTGTGACTTACTTTGATCTTACATTACCAGAGAGTTTGGCTAATGTTATGGGTAGGTTATTGCTATTGTTCTCCTCGCAGCTGGCCATAGGCTAAATGCTGAAGATAGAAAGTGACCCCTTTCCCCATCCTGTGTCGCATCCCTTCTCCTGCCCCTTCTCTGTGGACTCTTGCCACAAACAGTACCTATTCTTCCTTCTTTGCTCTCAGAATGATTATACCATTAATATATCTTTGAATATGCTTCCTGTGCTTATTTTCTCAAAAATACTTAGGGATGGGGAGGGAGTTGGGTCACAAGAACCACACAGAGCTCCTCAGTGGTGTAGTTCTCAAGTGGCACAGGTTGGGGTTCCACCTCTTCTGCTGCTCTATAGATGGATGGAACCTATGCCTGCTCTTCCAGCCTTGGTCAAGGGGGGAACGTGGCATTGTGGAGAGCCTGACCTATGACTGTGACAGGACTGAGGAGGGTATCATCACCTCCTCAGGACTGGGAGTAAGCCCAGCTGATGAGCACTTACATTATTGATGAATGACTCTTCAGATCCTGCTGAAGAGGCTGATAGAATAAGTAGGGTTCCTCCTTATATAGACTCTTCATGCTCCAATAAATGAGAACTGTTTGTCATTCTTTCAGTGGGAGTAGTGTGTTATATAAGAACTGGTTCTGTGCCAGGGAGATAGCTCAGGCACAAGTGCCTGCCTGGCAAGTGCAAAGTCGTGAGTTCAAACCCTGGTACTGAAAAAAAAAAAAAAAAAAAAGAACTGGTTCTATGATCAGCAACCCTTCATTATTGATGGCATTCTCTGCTTACGAAAAGCCACAAAATATGTAATCACCTTATATGCATACATGATAAATACATGTATAAACATATATATAATACATAAATACAATATATCATTAGATTATATAAGTACAATAATAAGTATATAAATATATATTAAATATATTTGTACATTATATTAATAAAATTCTGTTTAATATGGTATATTTATATATCATATACATTACATATATAGAAGTAGATCAATATATGCATAAGATCAACATATGCATATGTATATATGCACATATTTTCATACTATTTACATAAGGTCTATATAAATTTATATATACACATGAAAGTAAAAATTATGGAGAAGTAGGAATAGTATGCCCCTAAAACTTTATCCTACAGATTTAGATTAGTCTTCACTAGTCTCACATTTATGCTGTAATTTATCTCTTGAAAATAGCATTGGGAGCTAACATTATATACTTCCTTTGTTGAACATGTGCCTATCATATTTTTTAATTTCTTTTGCTTTTTGAAAGAGGATCTTGCTATGGAGTTCAGACTGTTACTTATTTTTCCTATGTATTTAGCATAGAGTTTACAGGGTCTCACTACACAGATTGGACTCAGTGATTCCCCTGTTTTCAGCCTCTCAAGGGTCAGGATTTCAAGTGCTTGCCACTGTGACTCTCTCAGTCACAGTCTCAGTGTGAGGCGGAGGCAGGGCTAGCATGGCAAGCCTCTGTGCCTAAACTGGCTCTGTGATCCACTGCGCTATTTGACCGGCCCTCAGGCTGTTACTGAACACACTATTTAGCCCAGTTTGGCCTTGAACTAGAAGGGACCCTCCTGCCTCAGCACTATGATTGCTGAGATCACACGCCTTCACCAATACACCCAGTTTACTTAGCTGTTCTAAGGCATATGTTTGATCTTCCTGACTAAGAGCAAATCAATGAGTAAATAGTTAATAATAAAACTAATTTTAAGGGAAATTTCAACTTAGCATATTCATCCACATGTTCAACAGTAAGCATTTATAAGTTTTTTCTATTATAAAGAAAATAAAACTTCATAACTAAGAGTAAAACCATAGTTAACATACTATGTCATTATCTCCAAAGTATTTAGTATAATACATAGACAGAAGCAATTGTTTCCCAAAGAATAAATAATAGTATACAACATTCTTTTCAGTGAAACAAGAGAAACTGGTGCTATAAATGTGTCTAGTCAGCATACATATTAAAAAAAAAAAAACTTTTGAAACAACAGAATAAGTACTCTGAGAAATTACTTTTCTTTATTTTTCTTGACTTATTCAGACTGCCTTAAGGGCAGGTCTGGTATGACTTCTGGTGCTGCAAATCAAACTATGATCACCTGAGCCTTACTGTTTTGGCCTAACTGGAACTTGAAACAACTGAGCCATCTGATAAGCCCTTGAGAAATTATTTGAACTCTTTATTTTCTTTTTAAATTTTTTTTCTTCATTGTGTACATGGTGTGTGTGTGTGTGTTGGTGTGTAGGTATGTGTGGAGGTGTGGGGGTGTGAGGTGTGGGTCTGTGTATGTTAGAAAGAGATTCTTCTGTAAGGGAAATCATGAGCTAATTAAGTTTTTGTGTCAGGCTGACATGATTTACCAAATGTTCTTCTCAAGTTGCATCCATATACTTATGAGAGATTCCAGTTCATCTCTCTTTATAGCAAAATTATGTGTATGTACCTCATTTCCCTTACCCAGTCATCTGACGATGGATGTATCCAGGCTATTGCAAGATCTGGACATGATCAATTGAATTGTGCTATTGCAAACGTGAGTATACATGTATCCCTGTCATACAGTTTTACTTCTTGGAAGCAGTCAGTCCAGAAGAGGATATGTGGATCAAGTAGAATTTCTGATGATAGGTTTTGTTTTTGTTTTGTTTTTGATAGCTCACACTGACTTCCCTAGTTGTTTTATTTATTTAAATTCCCACCAACAGTGCACAAGGGCTACTTTTCCCCCCACGTCCTTACCAGCATTTTTTAATTAATTTTTTTGTTGATACTCATTCTTATTGGGATAAGATGATATCTCAATGAAGTTTTAATTTGCACTTCTCTAATGGTCAGCAATTTTGGATATTTTTTCATGTCCTTATTGGTTACTTGTACTTCTTCTGTGAAATGTCTATTCATTTCAGTTGCCTCGTTTGATTGGATCTTACATTTTGGGGAGTCAAGTTATTCTACTACTTTATGGATTCTAGGTATTAGTTCTCTGTGGAATAGAAGCCAAAATAATTTTCTGATTGTATTGGTTGTCTCTTGTTGTGTACTTCCCATTTCTGTGCAGAGGCTTTGAAATTTCATATGATTGCATGTGTTGAGTCTCTGTATTATTTCTTGTGCATTTGGCTTCTACTCCAAATGTCTTTGCTTGTGTCTATGTCTATGTCTACCGAAATAGGACCTATTTGATCTTCCAGCAGATTGTTTCTTTTTTTGCATTTAGATCTTTGATCCATTTTGATTTTCATGCTGTGCATGGTGAGAGACACAGGTCTAGATGCATTCTAATGCATATTGATATTCCAGGACCATTTATTGAGAGGATATCTTCCCAGTGGTGTATATTCTTGCCTCTTTGTCATAGATGAAACAGCCATATGTGGCTGGTAATGTTTCTACTTCCTCTGTTCTGTCTCACTGATCCACATGACTGTTTTTGTGCCAGTACCATGGTGTTTGAACCACTAGAGATTTATAACTTAGTTCCAAATCTGGGATTGTAAAACGAACTGCTGTTGTTGTTGTTATTTAGGAATGTTTTTGCTACTCTGGGTCTCTCCTTCTAGGATTGATTTTTCTAACTCTGTGAAAAATACCCTTGTTACTTTAATTTCAATTGCACTAAATCCGTATATCTTGTTTTAGAATCATACCCATTTTGATCATATTTTTTGCCTGTCATGGAACAGAAGATATTGTTTAATTTTCTGACATTTTCTTTGATTTTATTTATAGAATGATACAATATTTTCTCTAGAGGTATTCTCACTTCCTTAATTTGATTAATTACTAAGTAAATTTTTACTGTGAATGAAATAAATTTTCCTAATTCTCAAAAAGTTTATTATTAGTGTATAGGAATGTTACAAGAAGTGTTTATTTTGCATTCTTCTCCATTATTTTTTTTTTGTCTTTTTGAGACAGGGTCTCGCTATGCAGTTGAGGCTGGCCTTGAGCTCACTTTTGTAGCCCAGGCTGGTCTCTTTTACTCGCACCAATTCTCCTGCCTCAGCCTCCCGAGTGCTGGGATTACAAGCGTGAGCCACCATGCCCGGCTTTCTTCTCCATTATTGAATTGAGTTATTAACTGGAGAAATCCTTTGGTAGACTCCTAAGTAAAAGTTATTTTAATTAAAGAATTATATAGCACCTGAAAATAATACTTTGATTTTGTCTTTTCTTAAACCTATCCCTTTTTATTCATTTCTTTCCCTGGTTCATTGCTCCAACTAATATTTTAAGGGCTAGTTTTATGAAAAGTGGTGATAATGGATGTTTTTGTCTCACCCTCCCCACCCTCCAGAACCAGGGCTTGAACTCAGGCCTTTGTGCTTGCCAGGCAAGCACTTATTCTACTGAGTTATCTCCCTAGCTCTGGACATTTTTGTCCTGTTTTTTTTTGTTTTTAAATTTTAGAGTGAAACTTTCATGTTTTCCCCATGTAATGTGAAGTTTGAAATATATTGATTATAAGTGGCTTTTATAAGATTGACATAAAGTCCTTCAATATCTGTTTTATTAAGGATTTTTTATCATAAATATGTGATGGATTTTGTGAAAGTCTTTCTTTCAACACTGTTAAGATGGCATGTGATTTTTGTCCTTTGTTCTGTTGATGTGAGAATTACAATTTATTTGTTAGCATGTGCTGAACCATACTTGAAATATGGGATGAAGTCTACTTGGCCATACTTTATTATCTTTTTGTTGATTTGTTTTATTCTATATCCTGTATCTTTTAAATGATGCTTGAATCTCTATTTATTAGATATATTGCCATGTAGTTTTGTTTCTTGGTTAGGTATTTGTTCTTTTTATTGTTGTCATTGTTGGCTTTAGATAAGGAAGTCAGAGCTACCCTTTCCCTCTTGCTTTATGTGAAAACTTTTAGGAGTGTTTGTGTTAGACATCCTTGTAGACTATGGATATGAACTCATCATGTGCGTGTTTTTTTTAATAACTGATTCAGTTTTATTGTGTGTTTTCATGTTCTATATTTCAGTCTTCTTTGTTCAGTACTGTTCATTTTTAGGTACTTAGATATCTCTATATTTCTTCAAAGTTTTCTATTTTTGTGATCAGTTGATATTTCTTTGTTCACTTTTTTTGTTTAGGTGATCTATTTGTGATAGTGAGATGAGATATTGAAGTCTGCATTCTAAGTGTATTGATGTTTATTTGATCATTTGTATTTACTAGTGTTTTTTGTTTTATTAAACTAGGTGCAACATGGTTTCATGATAAATGCTTACAACTCTTCTCTTTCTATTGAATGGTTCCACTGACCACTGTGTAATGATCCTGTCTTTTACGATCAGCTTTGCTTTGAAGCTCACTTTAACTGAAAATAGTATAGTTACTCCCACTTATTTTGAGATTCCATTGCATAGAATGTTGTTTCTTGTCTTACATTTCTAGTCTGTAATTTTTTGTGTATGTGAAATGTGTTTCTTCTATACAGCACACTGTATGATTTTGGTTCTTCGTCCATTGTGCTAAGTTGCATCTTTCACTTTTCTAGTTATAACTGAGAAGTATTGACTTCCTCCTGGCATTGTACTGTTTTCCTGTGACTGTTTTGTTTGCTTCTCTCTCTACTTCCTAGCCATACTCAATGCGTTCATGTTATTAGACTTTTTCATATTGTTAGCTTCATTGTCTGCTTCTAGCATATCCTTGGGAATTGTGTGTTGGTTTTGTGGCCATTATTTTCTTTAGGTTCTCTTTGTTTCTGCTGAACATATTTTGTTTCTGCTGCAGTTCTGAAAAATATAACAGATTGAGTTTGAACTTGGTTTCTTTTAGAGCTTTAAACATTTCATTTAAAGCTCTCTTCACCTTTATGGTTTGTGTTGTCTTGATAAGTCTTTTATAATTTTGATGCGTTTCCCTGTGTAGATGATTCTTTTATTTTCTTTAAGAAAGCAATTTCTAAGATTTTATTCTTGTGTTGTGTATTAGGTATTTTAATGATCATGTGGTGGGCATTATTTTTATTTTTTCTGACAGTGGCTATTCAGCTTCTATTCCCCACTTGTATGTTCATTTTTTGCATATTAAATTCTTTTTTTCCACATTTTAAAAACGTTCTGCTATTATTTCTGAAAACAATTATAATTATTTTCATGTCTTATTATTTATGAATTTCAGTGGTTATTAATTTTCTATGAATAATCTTGTTGCTGTTGATCTATTTTTTCATCTTTTCTGGCTTTTAAGGCATATCTCAGTAACTGATCACCAACCACAGCTCTGTCTTCAGACCTAAGAATACTGTGTTCATGTTGGTTACTTCTAGGGATTGTGGATATAATTCAGTGGCACAGCCTCTGTGTGGCATGTTTCAAGGTCAAGGGAGAGAGATAGAGACAGAGACAGAGACAGAGACAGACAGAGAGAGACAGACAGACAGACAGACACAGACAGACAGACAGTGTGTGGAAGGGGAAGAAGGAAGGAGGGGGGAATGAGCAAGTGAGCACAGGACTGAGAGTGGGAGAGACTACTTCTCTTCTGCTGCTATTTTCAGTCCTATTTTTAATCTCTTGATTGCCCTTTGGAACTATTTTAGGGACTCCCATTTTTATCAGTGTGGGAAATTCATATTTTGGATTCCTTTCTTTTACTCTATTGCAATTTCATTAGTGTCTTCTCTATACTTACTGAAACTTACTGTTTCATTAAATTGTTAACTGGTTTTCCGTAGTGTCTTTATATTCACTAACCATTATATTGAACTGTTTTATCTCCACCAGTCTTTTGTGATGTGTAAAATACTATTTCCTTTCTCTAAGTGGTTCTGAAAGTTTTAGAGAAGTTGAGAGTTTTGTGGGCATTTTGTTGGCTTTTTTTTTTAATGTGTCTGTTTTTCAGTTTGTCATTTGTGCTGATGTTTTTGACTTTTAGTCCAATAACTGGTTCTTAGGGCATTAGACATAGTATTATATAGTCCCCAGGCAGTTCATCCCTTGACATCCAGAGATACTGTGCTATGTTACACTGGCTTTCATAGCAATGTCACTGAAAACAATGGCCACAAATATCAACTAGACAATAAGAAATCATGTGAGCTACTGCCCTTAAGCAAAACAGAAAGTCCTATCATTACTGTGAAGATGCTGAGCTAATCCAGATATTGACTTATAGTAATTCAGAACAGTAATATCTGCTCTATATATGCAATGGTTCAAACGTTCATATAATTCCATTACATTTCAGTGTTATTGAGCTAAATGTATGCCACCTTCATATCCCCTATGAAGAGCACTACTGTGTTAGCTACTTCTCTCATTTATGAAATGAAATATCCAGTGCCAAATTAAGAGAGAAAAAGTTCCTTTTGCTCATAGGTTGTAGATGAGTGAGTCCACAGTTAGCTTGCTCCAAGGGCAGGGTGGCCTGGCAGGCAAAATTTGCAGAAGAAAAACTATTCATGCAGGCAGAAGGTAGGAAAGCAAGCAAGGGAGGGCCATAGTTCTTTCTGTCCTTTATATTTTACCTAACCTACTTAGGGCAGGTAGTACTCATACCCTTACCTAAGTACCCTGATACTAGCACTGCATCATAACTTAATCCTGTATCACACACTCAAGGTCAGGCCACCTCTATCAAAGCCTTGCATAGGATGGCATGACACTTTTGCTAGACATCTAGATACAAGCCTTAACATTCTGTCTCTAGCCCCTGAAATTAACCCATGGATAATTCTTAATGTAAAGAAGTGTTCAGACGTACCAAGTGCTAATAGTTGTAGCATTGCTAAAAAATCAAAGTTCAAAGTCTTCTCTGAGATTTAAGACAAAGTCTTACCTGTGAACCCTGTACAAATGAAAATAAAGTTCAACACTTCTGACATTCGGTGGCACAATACAGACATATCCATTTCAAAAGTTTCAAACAAGGATACAGACAGATAGATCCAAAGCAAGCCCAAAGTTCAGCACAGCTCCACTTTCAGTATCCCTGACTTTTTGTGGCAAGGCATACAGTTCAGAGAGTTGGCTTTTCCCCTGTAGCTCTACTGGAGATTGTAGCTCACATGGCTTTTCTCTTTGGCTAGCTCTGCTACCTCCTTGCAGTTTTCCTCAGGTGATCCACATGCCCGACTTCTCTAGAATTCTGGGATCTCTACTACATTGTTGGGTTCACACTCACAGCTTCACACACTTCCCTGTTAGTGTCACATTGCCTGTGCTCTAAGTGTTTCTTTGGAAATCTAGGGGGAACACTTCTCACCCCACAATTATTGTATTTTGCATTCACCTAAAACTAGTACAGTGTAGATGACGTCAGTGTCTATTCCCAGCTGGGTATTAGCCAGGGCTACAGAGTTTGAGCACCTGGATCATTGAGCACACTAAACCCAATGCAAAGAAATAAATTCTCTCTAGATTATTGCCATGCCAAAACATGGTGTTCTGGGGCTCTCTTTCAAAAGAAAAGCCTTTCTTTTCTGCAATTATGAGGCTGTGAAGCGTGGAGTCCTGTGGGTTCTTGTGAGCTTTGCTAGTCAGACTCATATACTTCTAATCATTTTTCAGGGCCCTTTGCTCTCAATTCTCAACATAAATCTGGGAAAAAAAAAAAAAAACCCATCAGCCGCTATGCCACCATCTTGATATTAGACTGTTTTCAAATTTCTTCCACTAGATTAAGTTAGTTCACTGGCTTTAATCTCAGTCTCAGGCAAAGTCTCTGGACATGAGCAAGATTCAGATAAACTTTCTACAAAGCCATAGCACACATCATCTGGAGTACAACAACCAGTGGAGTCATTCTTCACAGAAAAAAAAAAAAAATCCTGGTTTACTTGCAGAATTTCTGTCAGCCTCTGGTCTTCTGAGCTACAACCAGAATCTCCGAATCTCCCAGACTTGTCTAAGGCAGCCCAGTTCTATCTTTTCAGCCTGTATCAGTATCTCCACAACTTTCCAAACAACTTTCCAAACTCCTCCCAAATGCTGCTAAATCACATGATTAGGTATAATGTCAGCAATGACCCTATTTTTCTGTCACAATTCTGTCTTAGTCACTTTTTTCATTGTGCAGATAAATAGCAGGTGCTCAACGTTAAAAGGTGAAAAGCTTATTTGGCTCACAGTTTGTAGATCCTTCAGTTTACAGTCCGCTGGCTCCATGGCAAGGTCAATGGCAGATAAGCATCACAGAGGAAAATAGTTCATGGCAGACAGAGGAGCAAAGCAAGCAAAGGCACTGCAGCTATTTCCATCCATTATATCTTATTGAGGATACTCAAGTGGGTAACACTCAACCGTTTAACCAGAAGTGTCTTTTTTTCCCTGCATTATACCATAATTTATCCCAGTATCACACATGCTGACCAAGCTACCTCTGAAAAAGCCTTTCCTGTGATTGCATGAGCCTTTGGGCAGACAGCTAGACATAAGGCATAACACCTGTCAAACCTGCTGTCCAAGTATGGTATGCAGGTCTTGTGATCCTTCTGGTCCAAGCCCTCCAGGTGCCAGGATAAGTAAAGAAAAACCTTGAGATATCCTAGGAGATCACTATTTAGCTCCACACCTCTCCAATCCTGTCTCCTAAGTCTGTCTCTCACCTGCTGCCTGTAGAGTGGTGGCATTTTAGTCCTAATATGAAGATTTCCTTCTGGATCTTGGTCTCCTCTTCAGTCAGGTCAGCCCTTTGGTTATCACCAGTGCTGCCTCATTCTATTCAGAAACGCAGAGCAGAATTCTTTAAGCTTTGGTAGCTTAGCTGCTCCCCAGCCTTTGACATGGTTTGCTGTGTGCTGGGGGCTCATGATGGTGTCAGTGACCACAAGGTGCCTGATTCCCTTTTGCTTCCACCTCCTGTGTGGCTCACATGAGGCCCAACAAGTGAATTTTGATTGCTGTTTCTCTGAAAGACATGAGATGAAAATCAAACTTGGAATGGCATAATTAATAATGTGCCATCTAATTTTTCATATTTTTAAGAAAATATTTTCTTTAACTCACAACCTTAGAGTGCCTTTATTCCCAACATTGCACTGTAAATTAATCCTAAAGTCACACATGCTAGACCTAACATATTGCTCATTTTGCATGATCTATGATTGTGTGTATGTGGTGTGCATGTATTTGCATTGCAAACCCAGTTAATGTGCCCTGGCACATTAATTAAATTAGTTCACTGGCTTTAATCTCAGTTTTGGGCAGTTTCTGGACATGAGCAAGATTCAGACAAACTTTCTACAAAGTTTGTCTGCCATGACACAGTTTGTCTCCCCTGTCTTTTTATTATTTTCTGAAAAGCAGAAACCTAGCTGTCCTCTGTGTGTGTGTGTGTGTGTGTGTGTGTGTGTGTGTGTGTGTGTGTGTGTTTCCCTTCTTCTTTTTGAGACACAATCTCACTATGCAGTTCAGGCTGGCATAGCCCAAGATGGTCTCAAACTCCAACAGATCCTCCTGCTTCAACCTCCCAAGTGCTAGGATTAAAAGTATGCACCACCACAGCCTGGCATGGTTCCTGAAGTTTCTGTCGATTGCAGCAAATTGCTCTATGGCCTCTTCCGGGGGACCTTGTGGTACACAGTAAAGGCAACAGTTGGCTTGTTGTTAATGGGACTCTCTGAAAATGTCAGGACAAATGAATTTACTCATAAAAATATGTAATGACTAGCAAGAGACTCCAAAGGGCTGGGTTTCCTTAGCATGTGAATCAATTTTTCCATCTCTGTTTTAGTGAACAGAGTGTGATTGATTCTGCTGTGGGTAACAGTTTAACTGTTCGCAAAAGGGACAACATTTGTACAATAGCATTAGTTCTGAAAATGTAGTTGCCATGTTTTGTAGAACACTGGTCATTGGATTCAGTAACTAATAAGCCATGGTAGGAAATGACAAGGGTGATGTGTCTTCTGTGAATAAAAAGAGTTACATTGCCCTACAAATTTGATTAGCAGACACATGTTTTACCAAAACCAATGCTGGTTTTGGATGTAAGAAGTATATGGTTAGGTACTGTCTTAGAATTATTATGGGCTGGACAAGCATGGCAGTGCATACTTGTTGTCATAGCACTTCAGAAGGTGACTCAGAAGAGGTGCCAAAGTTTGACGTCAGCTGGGGTTACAGTGACAAGTTCCAGGCCAGCCTGAATTGCTTAGTAAGATGCTGTTTCAAACATGAATAAATAAATAAAGCAGATAAATGTACCCATTATTTATAGAAAATCCATGTTTATTTCAGGTGCTTTATAGCAATAATTCCAGTTATTGTCATATATTATCCATTTTATACTTCAGAAACTGAGAATGAAAAGTATTACTTTAATAATTTATTTCCAAAGTACTTAGTCTTCCCTGTCTTTTGATTTGCATTCTGTCTTTGTCTCTATTCTGTTGCTGTAGCCAAATATCTGAGGCTGGGTACTTCAAAAAAGAAGATCTTATTGCTCAGAGACTAAAAGTTCCGAGCAACCACTAGGAGATCGTATGTATGTCCTGGCAGAGGCAGCAGTGTGTTGGAGAGGGATGAATCCTAGGTGCAACTGGAACACAGAAGATTAAAGAAGGGACAGTTGTGCCTTTCATAGCATTCCTCTTGTGGGAGGTAACTTACAAGAGCTGGCTTTATCCAAGGTCAGTGACTGCAGTGACCTACAACTGGCCTCGCCTCTTCAAAGCCCCACCACTGCTCACATGCTAGGAGAGAAGATTCTTACACCTGAACTTCCGGGGAACCAACTCAAGCCGCAGCATGCTCATTTCCTGAAAAAGCAGCAATTACCTGATCTGAGGATCTCAAACATTAGTACCACAGGGCAGAATACAGAGCTGCCAAAATTTTTTTTTAATTTTTTATTTTTTTTATTTTTTTATGGAAGTTTAATTGTTGTTGTTGTTGTTGTTTTTTTTTTTTCTCTTTTGTTTTATTCTTTTTGTATTTCTGGAGAAATGAGTTGAGTTACATCAGCATCCCTTTTTATTTTCTGTTTTAAGATAGGATCTTGTTCAGCTTAGATTTGAACTTGTGATCCTCCTATCTTAGCCTTCCAGAGTGGTGGTAATATAGGTAAGCACCACCCTTCCCGACTCCAAATGTTTTGGTAAAGTAACTCAGGTTATAATCATTCCCACTTAGAATGCTGGTGCTGCAGTTCAGACCTAACAGTTGCCCTACGTGACTGACAACCATCATGTGAAAGTGTCCTTTCACTTTTTTTTTTTTTAAATGTTTTTATTTTATTTATTTATTTTTTTCTTGTTTCAGAACCTTTGTTTGTTTGTTCACTCATTTTTATGGCCGGCTCAGCCTGCCCTGAGGGCAGGGCTGGTGCAGCATGTGGTGCCAGGGATTGAACCATGGTCCTTGAAGCCTCCCAAGCTTTCCCAAGCAGGCACTTTAGACCACTGAGCCATCCCGCCGGGCCCCTGTCCTTTCACTTTTGAGAAACAGCTTAGCTGCTGGTGCCCTGCGCTCCAGTGCCCCAGCCACTGCAGTGGAAGATGCCCTCATTATATCTCTCTGCTCTTGTATGCCGTGGCCTTTTCTGTGAAACCAGTAGCTACTGTTCCAGATTGGAGTTCCTTGTTCTTTACACACATAAACAGTGGTCTGTTTCCTTGACGAAATGGACTTTCTTCTAGTGAGAAACTACATAACTTCCTTTTCCTTTCCATTTGATTCTAAGGGAGCTGGACACAGGAATTTACTCATATTTTTAATGAATAAGTGCAGTAAATTATAAAGTGGCAAATCTTGAACTAATAATCACTGTAGACAAAAAAGAATCATGAAATCTGTATTTATGACTGTAAGGTTTAACAGAGGCCATATTTTGAAGATAAAGTCATTGGAAAATATCTCTTGAAAAATGGAAAAATCACAGTAGCATAATTCATACAGAAGTATAAGTGGTACCTCCTGTTGATTTAAGCTGCATCTAAAACATTTAAAAGGAAGCTGGAGATTAGATAACAGAAAAGGTTTTAGAACTGGAAGAAGCAAGGGGCCTGGAGTGACTGCTTTCTGGCTAGGTAGGAAGGAAAATTCAACTAGTGTATGTGAAAGAGTCCACGTTCAAAGTAGGAAAATTCATAAACATAAAAGATATGAAACTATAGTTTGTGAAATATATTGTCCTTTTGTAGTTACTACATTCAAAATGTAAGAAGAACATGAAAAATGAATTGTAGTGATTTATGTGTTGTAATATGTCCAAAATACTATCATTTCACCATGTAATCAGTGTTTCATATTGTTTCCACGGTTGTCATCCTGAAAGTACAGTATATATTTTCTTTGTTTCTATATTTGGAGATGATGTCTCCATACTGTTTAAGCTGGCCTTCAACTGAGTCATCTTCCTGCCCCAGCTCCTCGGTGCTGGAGTTACAGGTGTGCATCACCAGGCTGGAAACAATTGTGTATCAGTTGGTTTGTATTCTATATGGCTCATAGCTATTGTGTTGGAAGGAAGATTCAGTCTCTCAATCTAGAAAGGACTACCAGTGGCTCTTAGTCTTAAGTGAGCTGCAGACCATTCTATGGACTTCAAAAAAAAAAAAAAAAGAAAAATACAGCTCCTTAGACTTGATTCCTAGAGGTTTTAGTTTTCAAAGTCTGGGTTGAGAGCATAACATCTGCATGTTTGGAACCTCCTTAGTTATTCTGAGATGTCTTCCTGATTTAACTCCACACCTTGCCCTCTCTAGGGTGAGCTTAGCAGTTCTACCCTGGCAGTAGGAAAACATAGCAGGAAATATGGAGGCCACCTTTGATTCTAACCATCTCTAACTCAAACTGCTCTGCTTTTCAAGAAGAAACTCAGCATATAAAAATGTAACAGTGGCAAGGAGATTGAATTAGCACATATGCCACTGAAAGTGAAACAGTGAACTTCTCTAGGCTACTCATTGAAGGTCTGTCTCAACCTTGCTTGTGGGATGGTGGTGGAGATGCTTGGGAATGTGTACATAGTCAAGGGCTGCAATAAAATCCTCTCTTCTAGCAAAGGTGAGTGCTTGGAAAGCGGCCTCTCCCAGTGGCCATTCTTTGTTTTCTCTGTGTAGAGTCAATAAAAAGATAGGAATTTGGGAAGATTTCCTTTAAGTCCCTGGATAAATGTATTATTCTCTTAGCTTTCCCTTTAGCTTTTGGAGCTTCTTTTTATTCAGCCACAATGTGACCAGTGCTGGTGGTCACACCCTCTGATACCCCCAGGTTAAACATTGCCATGCTCAGTGTGTTGTGTCACCTTAGAATTATGGTAAGCTCCGCAGCATGCACGTGATTGAAGTGTTTATAGAAACATGAACAAAGCTGTACTTCAGAAGGTGAAACTGACTTGTTTACAGACCATAAGTTTCTCCAGGGCCTTGATCCTCCTCTTTCACTTGCTATTCTATCCATCATCTAGCTTTTCTTCTACCAGTTATGTCGTGGCTGTACCCTTCAGGGAAAGCTTTGAGTTTGTGAAAAATTGTGCTTTGCTTAAATAACAGTGAGCTCCTCTTTAGCCTCTGAGGGCAGGAAGAAAGCTAAAGTATGAATTTTGAGTGTTGCATGCTTTAGCTTGACATTTAACCCTCCAGTTTATGTTTTTCAAGCAACCAATGTCAGCAAATTCATCAGTTCCTTGGGCAGTCCATTTCATGCTTAAACAGTTCCTTTTACTCTTTAATTTACACAAAATGTATATTTTTGTACTTGTACACTTGGAAGCTATCTAGGGCATCTAAACATAATAGTTCTTCATGTATTTGAGAATAGAGCTCCTAGTTATATTGCTTCCTACCTCCATCAATAACTGTTCTTTTTTTTCTTTTTTAAGGTGAGTAATTCTGAGTTCTTTTCAATGCTCCTCATGAAATGGTTTTCCCTAAGAATGCAGACCAAGTTAGAAGAAAGCAAAACTAGCCTAAGATAGTCGCTAAAATATATGTGGTTGGTTTATGGAACAATTCTTAAATTCTTAGTTCTGAACTTGAAGGCACATGTTTCCTATTTATACAGTTAGTGAACTCAAAACTATTAAAAAAGTGATACGTTTAACTTCAAAGTCTGGTTGCCCCCATGTGCCCTTTTTTAATGTTTGAAATTCAACTTCAGGGAGATTTTGTCTGACTGTTCCAGGGCTATTGTAGTTAGCTAGACCTCAGAGATGTATTCAGTTTGGCCTGAGTGCTTAATCCATGTCATTGCTTTGACTCTAGGGCATGCCTAGAGGAAGATATTTATTTACCAAATTAAAACCACAGTAAGTAGAAGCCATGGTATTCTTTAAGCACAATTATCGACTCCCATTCTGCTGTTATTTTCTAAATTTCTCTGTGATAGAAAATGATGAATGAGTAGATTCTTTCAATCACTTGGCTCCACTAAATGAGAAATACATCATCCTTGATTTATTCTTCTTGCACTGACAAAACAACTTTTAGTTAAATTTGGAGCTTATATATCTCTAGCTGGCTACGGTTATGAAAAATTCAGATTTTTTTCCTATTGAGGTGTTCTGTCAAATCTACTAGGTAAAACCACCTAAGAAGGAGCGGCCAGATGTTTGAGATAGGGCAGGTTTCACTTCTATTCATCCAAATTCATTTCCCCTTCTTCTACTGAGTGTTCACACATAACAGTGAACACACACCCATCCACGCACACCAGTGGATGCTGGACCGCTCATCCTCACCTGTATTTTCCCTGAGCAGCATCCTTAGAAAACACAGCGAAGAGTCCCAGGGCCTTTTCTGCCTACTGCTGCTTAATTCCACTTGCTGATCTGCCTCCGTCAGTGAAGATGCCCTGTGTATATTAACAGGATGAATGCCAAACACAGTCAAATATTTAGGTTCACCATCAACCCTGATGGACAAATTTACATTGTTCTTTAAGGAATGATAGGCAAAATGGGATGTGATGATGTTAATATGCAGGTAAAGTAGGAAAAGTGTTTATCACAGAGCAATGAGGCTAGGATCTGTTCTGTTTTGTGACCCTGATAAAATGCCCTGCTACCCCTTTCCTTTCCTAACCCCTGAGCTGGCTGGGATGATTGGCCTTAGTTCTCCCTGACAGTTTCCTCCTCACTAATACTCCCTAGTTTGAAGTCAGCTGGATCAAACTAAGCCTTTCGCCTGAGTGTTCATTTCCCCCTTGCAAACATCTGGGTTATATTTATCTTTTCCTGCTGATAAAGGTGGCAACCCACTGTACATGAGGAAAGCTTAGAAAAGCTTTGTGCATCCCAAAGGTATTGATGCAGGGGACCAGAGTGCCACCTGCAAACACTTTTGAATCGCAGTTCTTTCCAAAGTAACTTTCAGAAAAGTCAGCTAATTAATAGTTAAGTGCTTTTCAGACTGCACTAGGACTGGTTAATCAAAATTTCATGAATCTGGTTTTTCTTCGGTAGACATACCTCTTATCAAATACTGAAGAGTTGGACCAGCGGAGTCTCATCCAGCAAGATTTTCTAGCATAACTTTACAAACACACTATAATCCATGTTAGTTAAAAAAAAAAAAAAAAAAAAAAAAAAAAAAAAAAAAAAAAAAAAAAAAAAAAAAAAAAAAAAAAAAAAAAAAAAAAAAAAAAAAAAAAAAAAAAAAAAAAAAAAAAAAAAACTAACAAATGAAAAATAGCAACTACCAACACTCACTAGAGACATGGTGACTTCTTTCCTGACCATTTTTGCTTTTAATAACAAATCTGTATAGTCTTCACATAAACAGTAATCATAGGAAAGAAACAGGCATTTGCAAAGACACACCTGATATGTTACTTGATTATTCATAGGAAAAAGAGGAAATATTGCTAAATGGGAGTAAATCTGACCCTTTCAATCATTTACTTCAGAATGCTGGTTAAATTGAAAATACAGTAGCAATAAAACTGAAATCTCTTGGTATGCTATGCTTTGTTTACAATGTAGAACACATACATCATAGTTGATTGCCAGTATTCAAAAATGTACTACTCTTTAAAAGCTGCATTTTACCTATTCTTTGGTAACACAGAAGAGCAGTGGGTATCTAATGTCTTTTAGATGCCAGCAAGTAGTGAAATCAAAGAATCTGAGTTTCAGGTTATTTGCATAAAAACAGCAATGAAATGAGGTTATGGACGCTCATTAAATTGTTTTCCCATGTTTTGAAATCTGCTTTTCATGTATGGAGAATTCTCCAGATAATCAGCATACCACTATTTTTACTGCATTATCTCTGTAGTTGAGGTCAGTGTGGGTATGCTCGCCCCTAACTTTTCCTTCAGTCTCTATATGCTGAACAGTTTTTAAATTTCGAATCCAAACTCTCCTGGAACTTATTTTATATCATCAACATTCTTATTAGGTAGCTTTTCAAAATGAAAATATTCCTTGGGAAGTGAATTTCATCAGCTTTTCTACAGCATAAGTATAAAATAATATTTTTTCTGTTTTGCAAATTATAGCATAATTTTTATTTAGTAAAATTATATGCATCAAAGGAGCATTTCTTGATGGTTTTGATGCTACCACATTCAAGACTCGGAATATTTTTGTCACTTTCAAAAGTGTCATAAAAACTTTATATGACCCTTTTCTGTACCTGTCCCAGCTTGAGACAATTACTGGCAAAGGAAAAAAAAAAAAAAAAAAAAAAAAAAAAAAAATATATATATATATATATATATATATATACACACACACTAATTTTCAACTTTCAAGACTTAATATCTTTGTATTCTGCAAAGAATTATTTTCTTTCTATATTTTTGGTGATTTCTTTCACTTTTGTCAACAATTTCATTTTAGTTTTGTTGTCTCCAGAGATTGTCTACCAATCTCAAACCAGTAAGAGTTACTAATGATTGAAGCTACATCTTGAGTATTTAAGAACACATAATTTTATGCTGAATTATTCCTTATTCAGTTCATGTTAATCATGTATCTAGAATAAGAAGTTATGATCCTCACTCGTTGGTGTCCTGCCCAGGATGGCAGGGTCTATAGAGAGTGGCTAATTCATAATGCAACGCTAGGATTAAAGGTGCTAGCACTGAGGCTGGAGATTACTAAATCAATCCATTGATTCGTTTGGCACTGCTCTAACCCTGCCAGTCTGCATGTAGTATAAGGGGAAGAAAGTAGCTATCTTATCCTTTGCTGGTTTTTCTACCTTCTGCCTGCTACAAACTGTTTTTCCTCTGTAACGCCTCTGTGCCAGTCCACCCTGCCTTGCAACCAACTGGTTAAGGACTAAACCATTTAAAACCTAAACATTTTCTCCCTTAACATTGAGGTTCAGGGATTTAGTCTTAGCAGTGAGAAAGGTCACCAAAGCGGTTGCTATAGTTTGGTTTCTCAATATCTCCTCAAAGGCCCAGGAGCTAAGGGCTTAGTCTCAGGGTGGTGCTTTTGGGAGGTGGTGGTGGTCCTTGTAGGAGGTGGATTTTTTAAGAGATAGAAACTGTTGGTATTTTTAGGCTGATGATAGTGTGCTATGATAAAGGATTGTTATTCGTTAGCCCATTGGCCTCCCTCTTATCTACTGCCCAAAAGGCAAACAATATTGTCTGCACTGCTGACCGGGTTATGCTTCCTCATCCCAGGGGCACAGAAAGAGGGCCTGCTCAGCATGTGGTGGATCCCAGATTGGTGATGTAATACAAAAGTTACGTATTTTTTGTAATATGTTATGCTCATGAGAAACTCATGACTTTACCATATTTAGAATATCCATTAGCTGAGCAAAATAAATGTTTTAAAGGCATCACAAGGACAATTCTAGAAAAATATACAAACATTTAATTTATTTGACTTTTCATAGGAAGAATGTAAAGGGTTTCAAAGACGTGAATGGGAGCAGCTTGAAAATAGCACTATGAAGCCTCTCTTCCATCAATTAAAACTTGAATAGAAATTAACAGATGCACCCAAAAATTCACTATAAAGTATAGTAATTTTATTTTTACTATTATTATTTTACAGTAGTTACATTGCATGATGTTGTCTTCATCATAGTTGTTCAGAGTACAAGATGCAGACATGATTTCTTGTCTAAACATCATTACTACAGATCTTTTTTTTTCATTGTACAAAGAGAAAGTAGCTGTATATATATAGTCCAATAGTCCATAACAGTAGTGAATTATCAGCTCATCTGGCATTATTGGAGGCTATTGACTTGAGCCTTTTACAACTCAGCATATTAATACAGCTTTCCTTTTTATACATTATGGTTAGACTTTTGTGCTGAATGACTAAGACCAAGATAAAACAAGACCTATGGTACAAAAAATATGAAAATCTGACAAATCCCCTCAGGGTTTACCTTGAAACCATGTACTATGATTTACAAAACTTTTGTCACTGTCAGCCATCTAGATGAATCACAGGCTTTGATTGACCATTTTACTCTCTGTGGAAGGCTGAAAGAATGTTTTCTCTTTAGGTGCCTCTCCGTAGGCACACTGTACATCATCAGTCACTTTCCTTTGCAGCCCCATAATCTCCTTTAACAGGAAATTTGGGGTGTCACTGAGTTATATGCTGTTACAGTACAACACAGTTGTGTCCTGTGTTCTCACTGACTTTGAAGGGCTAGAGCCAAAATATTGACTATATTTGTATCCCATTTGGACTACCAGCTTAAGTTGTTAACCATCCAGAAGACAAGCTTAATGATATTATTCCCTATAGCTTAAGCACTTGAGCTTAACATCACTATTTTCTGAATATCAAATGCCTTAGACATAACATGAAACAGGTATTTTCCGTCAATTGTCAAAATTTTAAACTTTAAAGCCCCTATAGGATGTGAAAGGAAAGAACAATTGCATACTGTTACATAGACATTTTTTAACTTGATTATTTACAAAAATTGTAGCATTATGCTTCTATGGCCTTTTTTTCTTGTCTCATATTCTATTACCTTTTATTTCTTTTTTATTTTTAAGCAAACATTTACTTGAGACAGAGTATAGCAATAATCAATATGACATTAGAAGCAATGCACAATTAAAAGACCAGAACGATAGGTAATCCAAGCATGGTTTTAGAGAAAAATTAGGAAACATGTTAGAGATAAAACCACGCACTTATATACAAAAGATGGTTAAGACAGTAGTCCTAAAACTCTCCAATATGTTTCTGAAACTAGAAGCTAATTAGTAGAATTTATACCCCGACTAACTATATATGCTGATATTTGTGAACTAAGCAAATACACTGAGGATGGCAATATATATAATACTAAGGTACAATAATTTTAAATATTGGTTAATAAAATTGGATTTGTAACATTTTTGACACCTTAGTACATTGCTAAATTTTAGTCTTTATTGCAGTAATGTATATTTCGTTTCCAGCCATAATACAATATAGCACTTAAAATAAATTGAGCTTCTCTATCTCAAACAATAGTAATGACAAATTATTCTTGAAAATGATTTAAGGAGGGCAAGTTATTTGTTAAGTGGAGGTAAGCATTTTTGTATGTTATAATTAATATTAGAATATTAAAACAAACTTTGTTATATTGTTAAACATTTTCTCTCTATCATGTCACAGAGATGTGATTAAAGCATAAACTGCTATTGTGTGTCAGGCTTAAAAACTTTGCTCTACAATAT